>CAJVPK010001055.1:0-16474 GCA_910592015.1 Diversispora eburnea | reverse complement strand
ATTACAGTTGAGATTACTTTCTAAATTTCACTATTTAGAATTATTCGAATCTTATTTGAAAACTATCTGAATCTCCCTTGAGGTAGAGAGAAAACTTATCCTTTTTATAATATTGAATTTGACCAATAAACTGATCAGTAAGTTGGCCAAAATCTTGATCAGTAATTGTGCTAATCAGTTGGTCATTAAGTTGGTCAATCAGTTGGCCACTAAATTAGTCAGTAAATTGGTCAATAACTGGGGCCACTATGATCTACATTATTGATTTACATAATTCATATTACACTACTAAATAAATAAATACTAATGACTAAATATACTAAATATACTAAAATAACTATACTAATAAAATAAATACAAATAAGAATAAAAGAGAATAAAATAATAAGAAATTATGAAAGTGGAGGAAACCCATGGTAATAGTGTTTTAAATCTTTAACACTTTCACTAAGATCTAATTCATTATTTGCATATTCTTTAACAGCTTTTATAATTGTTACTGGTGAATAATTTTTAATAGCTTCTTGCATAACTAATATTCTAACAGTTGTAGAATGTTTAAGATGATCACTTTCTATTAATGTATGTATGTGGTCTGGAGTATTATTGTAATATTCAATTTTAATTAATTTTTTTGAAATTATACAAGTAACTTTAATTTTTGTATGACAAATATTTACAAGTCTAATCATTTTTATTCTTTGTTTTTTAATTGGTATATTTTCTTTTCGTGTACTTGACTCACAATGTTTTATAAAACGGCAGGCAAATACCTTCCATAAATTATCATTATTAAGTTTACAAGAGTTAAATTGTGTCCAAACATTGGTCACTAATTATTATTAAACTCTTCTTTTGTGATTTCAAGTATATTTTTTATATTGAAAAGGAGGATATGTTTTTTATTTGAAGTAAAGTGGATTGTTTCATTGCACATATTTTTAAGTAAATATATTAGAATTTTTATCTAATAAAAAATTTTTATATATGTGATATGATTACACTTCCACTTTAATCTGAAATCACCTCATACAATTTTACACCGTTTTAGTCTACCTCTCGAAAAGGCAAAAAGGAGAACAGACTGGTTATCTCTATTAGTGTGCATATCAAAGAACATATATCTTAAGAAGTTGAAATCTTTGAGATTATCACGTGTCTATCAGCTTTATAACTGCATAATTATATACTGTAAATAGCCACTGATTATCTAAAAACAGAGACAAAATTTTTTTCATTTTTCTTTACTTGTATTATCTCATAAACGTAATTACATAAACTAGATTTTTTTATGTTGTTACTGGTGATCTCTGGTTTTTTTGAGATTAAACTAGTAGAGTGACTTAATAGTTTTTTTAAGGAGTTTATAGTCTTTTCCTGAAGATAAGACTGTTATTTCATTATTTTAAAAGGCACTACTAATTCAATTATTTTAGAAAAGGAATTAGACTTTTTATTCAATTTATTCTAATATCTTTTCAAGTTCATCATCATTCTTAATGTTAATATCCATCTATTCATCATCTTTTAATTTCATCACTTTGAATATTATTTTCAATTATCCAGATTAATTATTAGTTCAAGTTCAAGGTTTATAATAACAGTTTATAATTAATTTCATTAACTCAGAAATAATAATATTATACAATTATACAATCAAGTATTTAATCCCATAACATCTTATTCCTTTGTTAACTATATATTGTATCATTTAATAATTATTTTTATAATTTATATTTATATTTCCAATATTTATTGTTTTATTAATTCCATTACAAGGTAATTTTCACAAGTGTTTATTTTGGAGTTATAAATTATAAAAATAAATTTATCAATTTCAAATAAAAAATTAAAGTAGAACTTTAAACCTTTTTATAAGTATTTTAGATAATCTACACTACTATGCCATTACTATGCCTTACTGTATCCTACTGTACCTTATTGTGCTTTACTATACATTATTTTTACTGATTAATATATTTATAATTTAATCAAATTTACTTAATATTAATTAATTTGTTAGATTAAGAATAATGTAATGATAATTAATATTATATTATAATTATAAAACTATGTAAGTATATTACATGATTTATATTATAGATTATATGTCTTGATAATTTTGTCTGATAACAGTTTCTCCTCACTTAAACAAAATGTTCTTATTTTGAAAGTTTAATTTACATTATTTCAAAAATTTGTTTTTAATTTCTTTTCATATTACTTTTGTTTCTATTTAAGTATTTACTATATTATCAATTTTATTTGTTAAATTATATTAATTATGTAATTATTAGTTCTTCCAAAATATTTTATTACATGCATTGTAATATTTTTATTCTAATTCTTTTTAGTAAAAATTCGACTACATTTAACTTGTATTTTTTCAGTTATTTTTATTGTAACTATATTTTTCTATTTGCTATTTATATAATTGTCTTGTGTTTTCCAGGTAATTTTATTTCAATTTATTATTAACTTGTATTTTCTTGTTTTGTTGATTTGATTTTTACCGGAACCTTTGAAATATTACTGTTTTCACTATGTTATACACATGTTTTTCCTGTACTTTCATATTTCTCATATTCTTTTTTAAAAAGAATTTTTGACTTTATATGTTTCTTCTGAATTTTAATCAAATATAGACTTTCCATATTTCTCATCTCTTATTATTATTTTGATTCTAGATTTTTTCTCATACAAAATTATTTAGGAACAAATTATTTTTCTTGAAAATTATTTCTTTTCTATTATTATAATAATAATAATTATGACTAGAGAAGTTTCTACCAGATGATTTCCTCAACTTGTTGTAATATTTTATTATTCTTTTATTTCTATCCTTATTACTATTATTATTGTTATTCATTTATCTTTTGATATTATTATTAAAATATTTCTCATCATTATTGTAAGGGAGTCGTAAATATTATCAACCGTACATATACTTATGCACAAATAAATCTAAATAGTACTCATATATCTAATCAATTATTAATTTTTAGAATTCGTCACCTCAAATATTTTCTTAATTTAATTCTCTTTCCAAATTGTCCATTTGTTCTAACTCTTAATAATCTTTTCACATTTCCTGATATACATTTTGTTGATTATTCCACTAACCAAGATCTTTTTGACCTTTGAATATATATATTTTATTCATTTATTTTGTAAGTTGAATTTTTCTTACTTGATATTCTTGTAATAATTACTAAGTTTTTAGTATATGGCTATTAGGAAGGTGAGCTTCAACCATTAATACTCAATAGTGTGTGACGCAGTATGCTCAGCTTAGGAATATCAGCTTTTCAGAAATTTTTCATATGAAATAATTAGTCATTGAAAGCTCTTTGTGACCACTTAATTGTGAACGCTCCTACTTTTATTGTGTGTGATTAGGAGGTTCCTGGAGCAAACAAGTTTATTAATTTCTAATTTTTTATTTTATACAGATTTTATTTCCTCAATATTCTTTCCTTCAATAATTCTGTTCTCTTTCATAACTATTCCATGGTGTTCTCCTATTATATTATTTTTTTGTTTATATGTAATTATAAATTAACTTCTCAATTATATTTATAGCTTTAAATTAGTCTTCGCCATGTACACTATGAGATATCTTCAGTGACTATGATTAGTCATGGGAAAAATAATGTATACCATTTTCATGATCATCTTTCTATTTTTCTAGAACATTCATTTTGATTACTATTATTTCTATTCACTATGTGCACTATGAGATATCTTTGGTAATAATAATTAGCTACAGGGAAAGTAATGTGTGTCACTTCCATGGTCATCTTTTCATTTTGTCCTAGGTACTAGATTAGTTTTTTCTTTCTTTTTGTAATGACGAATACCAGATTTCTTTTTTTTATTTGTAAGTATATTTTCTTTTATCTTTTTATTAATACTACAAGATAAGTAGAAAAAGATTAATTACTTTTCTTTATATTATTATTTTCTTAAATGTACTATTATTACTTATATATATATATTTGTATTAAATAAAATATAATAAAATTATTTGATTACTTCTAATAATAAATATAAATTATCTTTTTGTAAATAAAGTTGATTATAAATTTCTATTCATTTACTATTTTTGTATTACTATTTCTCTTTTACTGTTCTATTGTATAGTGGAAATATTACATTTTATTTAAAATATTTCAATTAAATAACTTTTCTAAAATTTATAAGATTTCTATATTATTTCACTTTCCTACTTTTATCACTAATGGTCACATTCGCACCTCCATTTTTCACTAATTCTAATTCTAATTTTAAATTCTTTTAAAATTTTGATCTCTTTAGACTTTCTATCTATTGCTCTTATTATTAAATTTATTTTTATTAATATTATGTTTACACTTTTTTCTTTTCCTACATCCATTTCACATAACACCTTCAATAGTCTTCCCTTCTATTCTTCCCATTGTTTCTTATTGTTCTTTTATCTACCCTTTTACTATTTCAGCATACATTTCATTTGTATTTTATTTTTCTTTCCTTTTCCTTCTTTTTTGCAATTCTGGAATTCCTCAAGTATCATGAATTTTTTACACATGTAACAGTGGAATTCTTTATCTCCTTCTTCTCTTCACACTTATACTTTGTTATACTTTTTCTATTTCTCATGTTTGTCATCCCTTACGACAGATCATCATTTTGTTTTTCCTTCAATTCTTCTTTTATTTCATTTTCCATTTCTTTCATTCTTCCAGTAATTTCCTCAGAAATGATATTATTTTTAAATTTCGTTTGTTTATTATTTTTATTTCTTTTTCTCACTCTTTTTTTTTTTTTTAATATTAATTTATTTTTACTTCTTTTCTTTTTGCTTCAGTATTATTCAATTCTATTTTTATTTTTTTTTCATTTTCAATCATTACTGATTTTCTTATTATCTTTTTTCTTCTTGTTTACTTTATAGATTTTTTCAATTCCTTGCATGGCTTCTAGATAAGTTTTGATTTACTGTTTTATTCCTTTGGCAGCTTAGCTGCAACTAATGAATTTAATAGAGAAGAGTTACAGTATTTCATCTCCTTGAGACATGATATGTTCAATAAGATCTATAGTATTGAGAATATATCAGGATAAATGCTAGTACCTTCATATAAAAAGATAAGTATTCCATTGGAACTCTATAAAATATTATGTGAATGGTATGCAATATTATATAATAAAGAAAGAAAAGATGTAAAGTATGTATAGAAGTGATTATAAATCAATATGCAAGATTAAAAATAAATAATGAAATATTTGAGTTCAAAGTCACAGGTCGATATGAAAATAATATAGTGATCTTAGCAAAGTGAAATGTATTTAAAGATGAGACAAGTGATATTTATCCTAGAGAAATACAATATTACTTTGAGCATACATTTACATTTCCAACAAAGGAATCCAAAACATATCTTTTAGCATATATTAAATAGTATAAAAATACACATTCCTCTAATATACATTTAAGCATAAGTTTATGGCATCCAAAGTATCAAATACAGAATTATAGAAAAAAGAATATTATGAGGAAAGTCAAAATTTAATTATTGCAGTGTATAGAATATATGGTAGAGTTATTAAGATAAACTATCAGGTTGAAAATATAAATAATTATATATCAATAATTCTATTGAATAGAAGATTTAATATTTAATTTATTCTTTTTTTTATATTATAATAAAGACAACTTCAAGTAGAAAACTTAAATTTTAAGTGTATATTACATAAAGACAAATTAAGTTTAATTAAAATATAGTATTGGGAATCTGATAGATTATATAAAATTTAAAATAAAAAATTTTCTCGTGCACCTGATAAGAAAAAAAATATCAGTTTCTGATATATACTTTAAAAATATTGAGTTCATGATATTACTATAATATTTGATACCCGAAGGAATTTAAAAAATATCATACTTCTGATATTACTATTTATTATCATATATCTGATATTAATAAAATATCAGGTACCTGAGATCAAAACAAAATTTATTGTATAGCTATCAGACGCATTATAAAATTTACAAAAGTGCTATCAGGCCCTTAAAAAAAATGCAGATATCAAGCTTCCAATATATATAAAAATATTTCATGTGCCTGATAATTTTCTGATAATCACCTAATATTTGAAAGCCAATAGGTACCTAATAGATATCTGATATTCGAATTTTGACCTGTGTATATTTTATTGTTATAAATAAAAAAATTTAATACTAGAAAATTTATTATATATTGATCAATAATTTTATTAAAAGTTTCTTTACTAATTGTTATTTTAAATATTTGTTAATTGATATATACATTTTGTTTAAATTATTATAGTAATTTTATAGAAATTTGAAATTAGCACTCTTTTTAATAAATCATGTCATGTACTTTAAAATAAGTGTTCTGTTTAAATGCAAAATCAAGAAATTTTATATAACAAGAAACAAGAATTCAATAATATAAATAATTTACACAATTTAACATTAACAATAACACGTGACATTCCTAATCGATCCATGAAAACTAGCCAATGATAGATTTATTCGATTTTCATCAGAAAAAATTTTTTTCTGTTTCTTTGGTCTAACAAGCCATGAAACGCAGTAACGATTACGGAAATCAAAGTCACGACAATATTAAAAAACCACGTTTCGGACAAGGATATAGCAGTAGCGGTGCTTATTCTTTGGCAGGAGGCATGAGAAGCGACCTTAATCAAGGATCTTCAAGTGATTTATATTATCAAAATCCTCCCGTGGGTCCATCTTCAATGATGTTAGGTACACCCTCATATTCTCAAGGTACTGCGGGCTTTCACCATCCTGGACACTCAACTGGTCATTTTGCTAGCATGAATGCATATCATCAGACTCCAAGCCAGTATGCTACTTCTATGAGCCAGTATACCCCTAACGTTAGTAGTATGGTCCCTCAATTTACTAGTGCTTTTTCTGGTGCCCAATATCCGTCATCTTACCAACAGACAGCTGTTACTAGCGCTACTACGAACGCAACAGGCCGTACTGTTTACCTAGGAAATCTTCCACCAGACGTACAGTTTGAAGAAATGTTAAACCACGTAAAAGTTGGACCAATAGAGTCGGTTCGGGTCCTTAGTGATAAAAGTTGTGCCTTCATTTCTTTTATGGATGGTGCAGCCGCTATGGCATTTTATCAAGAAGCCACAAGTAGAAAAATTGTTTTACACGGTCAAGAACTTAAAGTCGGTTGGGGAAAGCCATCACCTGTTCCTGTGAATGTCCAAGTAGCTGTTACCACTCAAAGCGCTACGCGTAACGTTTATTTGGGAAATTTGGATGAGTCAATAACCGAAGCTACTTTACGTGAGGATTTGAGTAAATATGGACCTATTGAACATGTCAAAATTGTTAGGGAAAAGAATATCGGATTTGTTCATTTTTTGAGCATTGCTAGTGCCATGAAAGCCGTACAGACACTTCCTACCGATTCTAAATATTCCAACAAGAAAGTTAATTATGGAAAAGATCGATGTGCTCAAAGATCCAGTATAGGAAATGGTAATGCCACTCAGTACACGTTTCCAACAAGTTCACTAAATTTCCAAAGTTTCAGCAATGCAACTATGGGATTTGGATTTGACCCTTATCATGCCGCTTCTGTTACCGCTACTGGACACCTAGAGAATGGGACCGAACTTCGAAGTCCTACGAGTCCGTTATTTTCTTCAGCTTCTTCTGCAGCGGGAAGTGCGACATCTGGATCACAAGCAGGACACCGAACTGTTTATCTTGGAAACATCCATCCGGATACTACATGTGAAGAAATTTGCAACGTTATTCGAGGCGGTATCCTTCAACAGATTCGTTATATGTCAGAGAAGCATATAGCATTCGTTACCTTTATCGATCCTAATTCCGCAAATACCTTCATGTATCTCGCACAGCAGACCGGGGTGGTAGTTAAGAATCGCCGCCTCAAAGTTGGATGGGGAAAAAATCCAGGACCTTTACCAGCACACATTCAAATGGCTGTAAACACCCAAAGTGCCTCTCGTAATGTTTATGTTGGTCAACTAGATGAAAGCATGACCGAAGAAAAGCTTAGACGAGATTTTTCCGAATATGGAGAAATCGAATTAGTAAATATTCTCAAGGAAAAAAGTTGTGGTTTTGTTAATTTCACCTCTATACTTTCTGCTATTAAAGCGATTGAAGGAATTAAAACGAAAGAAGAATATAAAAAGTTTCGCATTAATTATGGTAAAGATCGATGCGGTAATCCTCCGAGGGGTATTACTGTTGGTGGAATTAATAACGGTTCAGGAACCAAGACAAATAAGGGACGTAATAATGGTGAATCTGATGCTCGAGTTCTACACGCAGGTGATTCTGAATCTGACGGTAGGAATATCGATGCCGGGGAAGACGATGGTGATGTTGATGACGAGTAATGGGTAGGGGATTATAATAATTATTATTATGAATGATTGGGTGGTTATTGCAGATTTTTTAATATATTGTTTCTTTAATTCTGGTTGAATTTAGACAGAATATTTTTACAGTTTATATTTTCTAATTATGTTTTATTGATAGAATTGTTTAGGAGGGAGATTTATTTGCATTTTTATATTTTATATTTTTCTTGTAGCTATTTTATTTTTTCATTTTAATTTTTTTTTTTTAATTTTTTTTCACATATTAAATTTCTTTTATTCCCTTTGTTATAAACTAAGCCGAAAAACTTATTTGCTAAAAAAAAAAATTATATTTCTTTTATATATATATATATATATTTTATAAGAATTTTGTTGACTGTTAAGAAATGTTTTATTTTTTTCTTGTCATGTCTATTTCATAACCCAATGGTCTATTATTTTGGTTAATGGTTGATTATTAATTTTTTATTATTATTATTTTTTATTATTTTTTGTATAATGGGGTTGATTTTATTTTTTTTAATGTTGGACTATGTTTATTCGTTGATATAATTTTTAAAAAAAGTCCTTTCGATCATGTAATGATCTTAAAAATTAATTCCCTTTGTTCTTACCCGATATTTTTTTTAGTTGGTTTTGGATTATAATTTTTTGGTTAGGACGGTTTAAAAATTTCCTGCAAATTTCCAAATATTTATTTGATTTCGCTCTAATATTTTTACCGTCCTTCCTTCTGGATATTTTTGTCTTATCCTTTGAATGACTCGTTATTCTTGTATCAAATTTTGGTATTACCCTCTTTGTTACTCTTTGTTACGCACTTTATTTTTGGTTTGTTCGTGATATATATATTTCTTTCCCTGGTCTCAATGCCAGATATCTTTTTTTTTTTTGATCATTCGGTTTTGCGTCTAAATTGTTCAAAATCCATTTAATATTACTGCCCTGGTTGGTCTTTCTGAATTCATTTACTAAAGAATTTTCAAATATACAAGAAAACCGTTAAAAAAAAAAATTTAATGCCCAACCTTTTTTTTTTTTTTTTTTTTTGGTTTTAATTATTCAATTAGTATATATATATATGCTATATTTAAGGCCTTTATCTTTATTTTGAAATTGGATGTAATTTGCCAAATAACTTCAATATTATAATATTTATCTTAATCTTATATGTGCAAATACTATTATACATATTATCATCTATACAAGAACTTTAGTAGAAAAAATTTTCCGGATAGTTTTTTTTTAATAGATACTAATAGATACTAATAGATACAAGATTGTGCAAAGTATAAAACTCGACATTTTATTTACTAATTTCTGGTCTTCTTAATTTTATATATATATGAAATTATCTTCAGAGAATCTTTTCGCGGTAGTCACGATTATCATCCAAAGAAAACTTTATCCTCGATGACTTCTACTGGTAAAATATATTTATCTACCTCCTCGAAATATCGGATTCGGGCTTCATGTTCTCGTTGAGCAACCTAAAATGTTGGATATGGAACATTTCAAAAGATTCAGCCTTTTGTAATAAGGTTTTTCCCTTTTTTTTTTAATGAATTAAGTCTTTTACCTCATCTAGAACTTCATCTCCTTCATTTTGACTCATAATTTTTTTCATTCCTTTTCTATTCTTTATCTTTTTCGATTTAATAGTTTTGGTATCCTCATCATTCTTAATAATATTATCTTCTTCATTTTCTGACTCTTTGTCATGATTGTTTTTTCTTTTATGTCCATTCTTTACACGTCTACGACGAGGTAAGAGATTTAGCAAATCATTTGTATTAGCCACGCGTAAATTCTTTTTTCTTGTCCGTTTCGGTTGCTTTGGCTGCGATGAATTTTTTTCGTGAACTTGTGGTGAGTCAATAGTATTTAATTGTGATGGTGGATTATTATTGACGATTTCATTTTCTAATTGATCCAAATTTTCGAGAGATTTGTTTAAGTCTTGATCTTCATTTGTTGAAAACAAGAAAAGATCATCGATTTCCTGAATAATTTGCAATTCATAATCATCTTGCGAATTATATTGTGAATTATCTTGTGATTTCTCATTATTCAACTCATTGTATTGATTAATATTTTGAATCTTAATGTCAGATTCAGATTCATATTCACATTCATTTTCATCTTCATCCGCATTTACTCTCAATGACTTATCCTTATTTTTCCGCAGAAAGTTATTGTCACTTTTTCTAGCTTTTACGAATTCAAAGGTATGGAAGTCAATATTATCATTATTAGTGCTTAAATCCGTTTGAATAGAAAATGGAATACTTGGAATTCGATCATTTTTCGAAGAAAATATGTTTAATTTGGGATCTTCCGGATTATCCCCTTCCTCTTCGGGTAAATATCCATTTTTTACTAATTCTTTTAATTCTTTAGAAGTTTTTTTTTCAGAATTTTCGTAGATGGTTTTGTCCGTTTTTTTATATTTAGATTTCTTGTTAACTTGAGACACTTCAATCAAATCTTTATTAGCATTTTTTAAATAGTTCAGATTATTTTTCTCTACAAATAGGTGGAGTTTTGGAATTCGTTAACTAAAAAATACTTGTGATTTGACAAAATCTCTAATAAAAAAAAAATAAAAATCTATATAAACCATTTAGTACAGATTCATTGTTTTTGTCTTTGTCTTGTAATATTGTTCTGATTTTTCTTGGGGGTCTTGGCATTTTTGAAAAGTTTAAAATTTGTAAAACGCGATCCGAAAAAAAAATCAAAAATCAATCATATAACAGAAACAGACATGGTACACAATTTCAATTTCCTAATATGTAGTAATCTACGTAAACATGTGCTATTTTTATCGAAGAACGTCTTTTTTATGTAAATAACTTTATAAAGGTCTAGACAAAAATATGGGATCCTACGAAGATCAAGCGTCAACATCTCAGTTTACACAATACGATTCTTCTTCCACTGGTATGTCTTAAACCGCTCTAAGTTGGCGAAAGTTTCCTTGTTTGAAATGGCTTGATGCATTCAATCAATATAATTTATGAAAAGATCTTAAGTTAAACCATCAAGTAAAAAAGAAAAAAAAAACACTTTAAGGAAATAAATCTTGATTTTTAAAGTACTAATACAAAAACGCCAACTACAAAATTTTCAATCCAGTTCAAACGAATGGAGTGGATGAACAGACTCCCGTCGAAGAAAATGTTTCAAGTTCCGAAACACAACCACAACAATCCGATTTAGAACGTTATTGGGATATTGTCAAGTCTAATCCAGATGTAAACTCAATAATCATATTTCATTTTTTATTCTTTATTAATTTTCTGTCATTTAAGAAATTAAAAAATTTCTTATGTTCTTATATTGTAGGATTTTACATCGTGGGAATACTTAATACGCGTTGCAGAAACCGCTGAAGGGGGTCTCACACAACAATCCCCACCCGAAAATATAACAAATATGCGTAATGTTTTTGATCAATTTTTGGCAAAATTTCCTTTATGTTTTGGTTATTGGAAGAAGTATGCGGATTTCGAATTTAATATTCAAGGTCCAGCAGAAGCAGAAAAGGTATTATTATATTAAAAAATTTACTGAAACAAAAAAAAAAAAATTACATGTAAAATATTGAGAGATAAATTCACTAATTTTATTTTTTAATACAGATTTACGAACGTGGAGTTGCTGCTATATCGAATTCTGTTGATCTTTGGACACAATATTGTTCTTTTAAAATCGAACATTGTTCGGATGTAGAAGAGATTCGAGGGTAGGTTCATAAAATATTCTGATAATCAAAATTTCTTTCTGTTCTTCAGTATTATTTTTTGTCGTTTCGTATTCGTATTAGTTTGTTATTATATACACTACTACTTATGCTTCAAAAGTAAGGCAGCATGACTCAAAATACAATCCGATCAGAATGACAGTAAAGGCGAAGTGAAGTGATTGAGTTATTGATACTCTTTCGATTGTTATCTTTGTTTTGTAACAACGTTATGTGCAATAATTGTCACCAAGTTTTTACTTGCACAAGCAACAGCAAAGAATGATTAAGGAGGATGATTAAGGATCAAAGGAGATTTGTCTACCAGTGATGACTCAAAACACATCCGACGGAGAAATACGTCCCTTATTCACTCCTTGCTTCATAATTATTGCAGGGATCGGGTCTATTGTAATCTAAGTTATAGCTTTGAGTTTTTGCCGCTGTGTTGTTGTTCATTTTTTTTTTTTTTGAACAAGACATTTTTCTTAAAGATATACAATATATCATTTGTCGACATCTGACTATATTATTAACTGCTTAAAATAGGTTATTTGAACGCGGTGCTTCCCAAGTTGGCCTTGACTTTTTATCTCACTTGTTTTGGGACAAGTATATAGAATTTGAAAAATCTAGGCAAGCTTATGATAGAGTTTTAAAAATATTGAGCAGAATTATTCGTATTCCTATGCATCAATATGCAAGATTTTTCGATGAGTAGGTTTTCAGATTAATATATATATATCTTTGTTCATTATAATTATTTGCTTAATATTATGGTTTTTTTTTTCTATAAAAACCACATGGGCAATTTAAAGCTTTACAAACATATGTGGAACGCTGCCAATAAGTGAATTAATCTCTTCCGAACAATATGCACAGTTTGAGGAAGAAGTGCGAACAGCACCTCCAGCTCCTCCTGCAGAGGGAGCGGAGGATGAGCAATCTTCTTCTTCTCCCGCAGAAAAAGTAGAAAAAGTACGGTTTGATATTACTATTTAATAAAATTAGAATATTGAATAATCTGATTGACTTTGAGTTTTTTATTTAAAATTTTCTTGCAGACGGAAGAACAAATACAAAATGAAATTCGAACACGTATTTATAATATGAATGTTGAAACTTATATGAAGACTCAAGTTGAAACTAATAAACGTTGGGTATTCGAACAAGAGGTAATACCATTTGAATATATTAGAATATTTTTAAAATAAATTTTCTAAAAAATCAATCAAGTACATTAACAAACACATGAAATAATCTAATAATTCTAATAATTCTTGAAGATCAAGAGACCTTACTTCCACGTAAAAGCGATGGATGAAGTTCAGCTGATAAATTGGAGAAGATATCTTGATTTTGAAGAAAGTGAAGGAGATGATACTCGAATTCAAGTTTTATATGAAAGATGTTTGGTTGCTTGTGTAAGTGATTTATGTGATTTCCTATAATTAATTTTAATAATTATCAAATTTATGACCAAAGTAATTATGAATTATTAGGCTTTGTATGAGGAATTTTGGCAAAGATATGCCCGCTGGGTTATTTCAAAAAATCGACTTAATGATGTCCGTAATATATATGAAAGAGCCACATCAGTGTTTATTCCAATCAGGTTAATATTTTTGTGCATATTCTTTTTGTGCGTATTTATTGGTTTTATATATATATATATATATATATATATATATATATATTTAACCTTCATTAATTAATAAACTTTTTAGTCGGCCAAGCATTCGTTTATCACATGCTTGTCTTGAAGAACAGCAGGGCAATATTGAAGAGGCTAGATCAATTTATAAAAAAATCCTGGATTCTGGTAAGAATAATTTCTTGATTGTTGATTACTGTTGGTTTAATTAAATTTAATAAATTTATTTTAAATAAAGTTCCAGGACATGTCGAAACTATATTGAAATATGCTCATTTTGAAAGGCGACGTCATCCTGATGACCTATCGATTGCTATCGACGTTTTCACGTCTGCATTGCAAAATAACGCGTTAGATGATAAGTCAAAGGCTTTCGTTACAGTACAGTATGCGAAGATTTTATGGCATGTAAGTAAACAAATTATGTATAAAGTAATAACAAAGTAATAATAAAAGTTATAATATGTTAAAAAATATTTCTTTTCTAAAGAATAAAGGTTCAGTGGAAGAGGCTCGCCAAATATTTCAACAAAATGCCTCTAAATTTGTGGATAGTAAATACTTTTGGTTGAATTATTTCAACTTTGAATTATTTCAGAATGGTTAGTAATTTTATACAATTAATAATTTTATATAATTGATAATTTTGCATTGTTGTTAATATTTTTTAATCATTTGTAGATTCTGAGACGGAAACGAATTTAAAAAACGTGTATGATTTAATTCGAAACACTTCGACACTTTCTCCCGAGTCGATACGAGATTTTTCGCACCGTTATCTCGATTTTCTCTTGGAACGTGGCACAACGATAGCTACTTATAACAAAATCGATGTAGAATCGAATGGTCCCATTGTTATACGTGCTACTTTGGATACAAAAAAACGAGGCTTAGAAGAAGACCTCGAAAAACCTGCAAAGCAGGTGAGAATTGATGGGGCTGTTGATAGTGCTTCAATTACGGGTGCATCTCCAACACCGACTGCACCTTATGTCGCGCCAAGTTCGACGCAACCCCCGTATTATCCACAAGGCCAATGGGGCACCCCTGGATATACTGGGTATCCAGCGCCTAATGCTGCTCAGCAGGTTAATATTCTATTCATTATTATCATTCCTTTCGAATTTTTCCAATTCAAACTTTATTAGGACATTTCTTTAATTTCTTTTATTCCTTTTTTATTCCTTTTTTAGACACCATATCCATATCCATATCCATATCCCCAATCAGCTGGGCCTGCGACATCCAATCCAGCACAGGTCCCGACAACTACATGGGATTACACGCAACCAAGTGCCACAGGATATTAATTATGAGAGAAGATATAATGGAATTTTTTTTTCGCGTTTTTGTTAGTTTGAATTCTATTTTTTTTTCGCTGATCACAATGTTTCTAGAAATTGTCTAGGAATTTTGAAGGGTGAAATCATTATATATTAATCAATCAATCGGGACTACTACTACCTATCGTTCGATCATTTATTGAGCATTCTTTTCTCTTCATTATTTTTTCCAATTCGTGAATTGATTTACAAACGAGAAAGTTAGCAGAATTATGCACTGAATTTTTATTGAATTTTTATTGTAAATTATTATAGCAGCTAAATAATATTGGATGAAAGAATGTCAAGTTAATTTTCGGTTTTACGACATCTTTTCTGTTGATGTTAACTAGGGTATAGTATGTTCAAAATTATCGTTAATAATTGTTTTTGTAATTTTTTTTTTTTGCCACCGATATCATTTCTTTGGTTCTTTTGTGTTGTGTTCCTTTTTTTTAAAAAAAAAAAAAATAACAAAATTTAGTGGTGATAAAATTCAGCAAGTCTTATACGGGGATAACATATAAATTTTATAAATATTTTTGTGTAGCGATGTTTGCTTATTTATATAATTGTTTCTTGATTTTTCAATGAATTTGTTTATAAATAAAACTTCTGAATATGCAAAACCTAAAACCGGGTACTTTTTGGTCTTTGATTTCATTAAACTGTCTCAATAATTTCCACGGTCTTCCCAATTTCTTTGGAAACCATCAATAATTTATTGGTTGTAATACACAATGTTAATGATGTGAAACCTGTCTTTGTAATGATAGCAACATTAAAAACTATTCCGAGATATGGCGACGTTTGCTGAAAAAATATTGTCAAAAATCAATAGAACAGAATATAAGATATCATTGTCTTTATTGCCATCTTTTTATCTAATACATAAATATTTCATTATATCAATATTTTCTATTTTAACAGATATATTACACCTATCTTATATAGGTAGTAAAGCACTAAATATCAAGAAAGCACAAAAATTGGAACTACTTCAAACTAGTATATAATTGTTATTCAGAAAATTATTACAGCTGTGCACATAGACATCCCAAGAGATTATCTGTTTATATAAAAATGCATGTGATGCAGAAAAAGATGCCATTGAAGCTAATTAAAAAGTTGGTGTTTCTATACAAAAAGATTCAAAAGTATGGTTAAAGATTTTATGATTAATGATAAAATTGGGGGAAAAAGCAAAGGGTCAAATATACGATTTTATTATCATCCTTCCTGATACCAAGTATGAAAATTTATGTACACTCACCTAGCAAAAGTATCCGACCACTTAAAAATTATTAATTACAAAGTAAATTTTTATCCGTTAATAAC
>CAJVPK010001054.1:0-16476 GCA_910592015.1 Diversispora eburnea | reverse complement strand
AATAATTACATCTGATGGGGTTTTGGCCATCAGTTCCTGAGGTTACACTTAGGCAACAATGAGTTGGACCATAAAATATTATTTTTAGTCAGTTTCGATAAATGTAAAATAAATTATATGCATCTTTTAAATTTACACCTAATTTATTAATAAAAGTTTATTGAGCAAGACTCCGTTGGATTTAAAAAAAAAAAAAAAAAATACATTCACCATATTTTCAATAATTAATTGACAACGATGGTTCATCGAATTTACAAAATTAATTAGAACTGTTTGGAGTATATTTTGCCATACCTCCATCATAAATCTTTCAAAATAATTTAGATTTCTTAAATCCGGACTATTTGATGGCCACTCTAAAACTATTGGGAACTTTTCTTGAAGAAAGGCTTTGGCAAGACGACTTTTATGCTTTGGATCATTTCTTGCTGGAAGCGGAAATTATTGTCAAGCACCTGGGTGATCTCAGGATTATGTGTACGAAGAATTTCTACATAAAATTTAGCAAAATAAGCTTGTTTTTCCTTTTATACAAAAACTTTCCACTCCATAATTTTTGTACGATCTTTAGGTATACCAATGTTCTACAGTGTTTCTAAAAAGTTAAAAGCAGTTTCGTTAGTAAATATTGTTTTATTCCATTAATCATTAATTTTTTTTGGCCTATTCTATACGTTTTTGTTTGTGGCTTAAAGTTTGTTTTGGGAAGTTTTTAAATATCCAATACTTTCAAGGTGCCTTCCAATAGTTCTGTACGATACTTCATATTCATATTTCCCATTCCGTGCCAAAGTTCTTGTAGAAAGAGATGTATGCTTATGTGTTGACAAAGCACCCGGGAAGCATTTACGGTAATTTTTTTGGGTGAACGTTCCTTCCGGCATACTTTAGAGAGCATTTTTTTTATTTTTTTTTATGTTTCTATAAATTATATATATTAAGATACTTGTAATTCTTTAGAATTATGTAATAAAGTTTTGTTGAAAAAGACATTTCGTGAGAACTTCTGGTAAAAACAAATATATTGGTAAACAAAAACAAATCTAATCTATTTTTAGTGGAGAAAATCATTTTTGTCACATGAACAATTTTCTGATTTTCTTTCCTTTTATATTACAAAGTCTTGCTCTATTTAAAAATCGGATCGGATTGGTCATTCATTCAAATAAAATGTCTTTTAAATTTTTTGACAAATTATCCCAAAACTTTACTGAACTTCTTAATGATAAAGAAGATCATAATGTAATCATTACAGTTAAAAATGAGAAATCCTTTACAGCGCACTCTAGTGTATTGAAATGTCGGTCAACTTATTTTCGTAAAGAGTTAGAAATGACTATGCCGAGCGAAAATGATCTTGAGACAATTAATAAGCCAAATATTTCTGATGAAATTTTTGATATTATTCTAAAGTAGGTGATTCAATAATTATAATAAATTAATAAATATTTTTTTTTTTTTAATTTAATAAGATATATATATGGTGGAATTGTCAATTTAGAGAATAATGAGACGCGGTTTATTTTTGATTTAATGATAGCAGATAGTGAATTGGAACTTGAAGAATTAATCAAAAAACTAGAAAATCACCACTAAAAGTTCTTGGTTAAAGTCTCATTTTTCTCTAGTTTATCGTTCAATTTTTAGTGGAAATAACTTCATCTCTCGTTTTCGATGCTGAAGTTTTCACTTCTCTTCAAGAATCTGCATTGGTTTCTCTCCTCAAACGAGTTGATTTACAACTAGAAGAGGTGATAATTTGGGAATATGTAATTAAATGGGGAATTGCTCAGAATTCCACTTTACCTGTAGACCTAAAAGAATGGACCAATGAAAACTTTACCACTTTAAAAACTACTCTTCAACAATCCCTACCATTGATTCGATATTTCCATATCTCTGGTACTGATTTTTTAAAAAATATAAAGCCTTACAAGAAAATCCTTGATAAACAACTTTGGGATGATTTGAAACAATATTTGATTGACCCTAATCAACCATTGATATCAATAATTTTACCACTAAGAACAATTTTTGTTCAAAAATTGCCTACCCGTACAACGGAACCAACAAATCCATTTTCTACCATTATTACTTATGAACATGTAGCCGAAATTTCCTCTTGGATTGATCGTAAATCAAGTACTTATTCTTTAACAAACAATCCATATGAGTTTCAATTAATTTTAAGAGGAAGTATAAATGGATTTTAACCTAAAACTTTTTGGGATAAATGTCACGGCCATGCTAGTACTGTAGTGATTATAAAAGTTAAAGGAACAGACGAAATCTTCGGAGGATATAATCCTTTAGCGTGGGATAATACTATAACTGATAACTTTATTTTCTCATTGAAAAATGGCAATATCCAAAATTCAATTCTTAGTAGAGTAGAAAAACCTGAATATGCAATTTATAATGTTAGAAAAAGTGAACAAAATAATTATGGTCCAATTTTTGGATACTACAGTTTTTATATGTATAGCCCTAGTTCTAATTTTACTTTGGATAATTATTGCAGATGTCAGAATAACGGTTTTTATGAAAAATCTATCAGAACTACAAATGATAGTTTCTCAATTGTTGGTTATGAAGTATTTAAGGTTATTAAGAAATTTAAATAATTAATGAGATGATAATTTTTTTTATGTTATTATTAATAAATTATCAAATATATTTTTATTCGTTATATTATTGAGTAAATTATTAAATAAATTTTGAAGTATCCCATATTTATTTTGCAAATATAAATTATATCTTCCTTTTTTTAAAAAAAAAAAAAACTCTAACGTACGACATTTTGTCACGCGACAATGGTTATTTTCAATATTTGTGAAAAAATATCGTCATATCACAAAAATTGAAATTTGGGTGTAATTTAA
Source organism: Diversispora eburnea (assembly GCA_910592015.1). Classification (NCBI taxonomy): domain Eukaryota; kingdom Fungi; phylum Glomeromycota; class Glomeromycetes; order Diversisporales; family Diversisporaceae; genus Diversispora; species Diversispora eburnea. The sequence continues at coordinate 13,594 of CAJVPK010001054.1, read as the reverse complement.
GAAGTACGACGATAAACTGTACTATAAGAAAAGTTAAACGATCTTACAGTACAGTTTATCAACATACTTCGTAAATTTGTTTAATTTTCATAAATTAATTTTATTCGTATCTTACAGATTTAAATAAATGAATAGTATGAAAAATCGTCTTATTGAAACTAAAGCTCTCGGTTAAAGTCTCATTTTTCTCCAATTTATCGTTCAATTTTTATGGGAATAACTTCATAGCTTTAGAAAATATTGAAAATGATATTGTTACAAAATATCCTTCTCTCATTTTTGATGCTGCTGATTTCACTTCTTCAAGAATCTACACTAGTATCTCTTCTCAAGTGAGATGATTTAGAGGCGATGATTCGGGAATATATTATTAAGTGAGGAATTGCTCAGAATTCCACTTTATTCGTAGACCTAAAAAAATGGTCCAATGAAAATTTTACATCCTTAAAAAAATACTCTTTCAACAATGACTACCTCTAATTCGATATTTCCATATCTCTGGTACTAATGTTTTGAAAAATATAACGCCTTACAAGAAAATTCTTGACGAACAACTTTGGGATGATTTGAAACAATATCTGATCAACTAGTAATATCAACAAATAACAAAAATTGTTCGAAAATTACATACCCGTACAACAGAATTAATAATAACCATCTTCCACCATTATTACTTATAAACTTGCAGTCAAAATTTCCTCGTAAATCAAATATTATTCCTTAAAGTTTCAATAAATTTTAAGAGGAAGTATATAAATGGATTTGAACTCAAACTTTTTGGGATAAATTTCACGGCCATGTCAGTACTTTAGTAATTATAAAAGTTGAAGGAACGGACGAAATCCTCGGAGGACGCAATTCTTTAGCTTGGGTTTGGGATAATGCTGATACATATGTCATATGATGGTCAAGGAAAAACTAATGATAGCTTTATTTTCTCATTGAAAAAAATGGCAAATATACAATATTCAATTCTTAGTTGATTTAGTTTTGGACTAAAGGTAATCAAAAGACTTTGCTTATTTTACTATAGGTAGTTACAACGGACTGAATCATTATTAAAAACCTATCAGAACAGCAGCAAAATATCATTTCTTAATTTTTAATTATGAAGTATTTAAAGTTAGAAATTTCTGTATCAATAATTTTTTTATTGGACATCACTCTGTGAAAATTATCAATACATACGTTGCCTAAGGAATTTGAACAAATATTCTTTATTAAATATTTATTTATTTTTTCTGTCTGTGTAATTTTTGACATTCTTAAAATTCATAATTAATGTTTAAATTAATTATTGCTTGGTTCTTTCTGCATTGCCACCAACAAAATAACGAATCTTTGTTCTGAACCTTTGAGCGACCATACTAGTTCCGCGAGCTTTTAGTATGGGATTTTTTGTGCAAACTTCTTTCCATTGTCCTGTTAACACCGAATTAATAGCGTTAAACAAAGCTTCATCTTCTTCTTTGGTCCAAACCAAACGAGGTCTTCTACCGGTTGATGATGATGAAGTGATAGTGGTGGATGGGGATGATGGCAATTGAGGAGGAGATGATTTAAATTCAGTAGTAGTAGTAATAGAGTCGAAACTAGAAGAATTTATTTTACGTCTTTTCGGGAGAGAAGACGGCGACGACGACGATGACGATAATGATAAATCGGAAAACTTTTTCTAATATTTAAATTTATTATTTTCAAATATTTTATATTAAAACTAAGGATTTATTTAAATTTTTTTTTTTCACAGATATGTAAACATACTTCACATATTTCCGTTTTCAAATTTTCTTCTCTTTTGATCGACATGTTTAACGATCGATTATACATATTTTTTTTAAAAATAAAAAAATATTCGTTACAAAATTTTATAAAAAACTGGATGAATGATAAGTAATTGCTTAAAAAATGTAATTTTTTTTTTTTAAAAAAAAACAGAATAATAATGCAGAAACAATCAGTTGTAGTATGATATTTTTAAATGATCTAAAGTTAGATTTACTGAAAAATTAGTATGATATATACATTCGCGTGACATAAATATAATTGTTCTGATTAAATATTTTATTTAAAAAAGCGGGGTAAAATACATAAATACAAAAAGGAAAATAAATAATTTATTGTTTAATTTATTTTTACATTTATATTTTAATTTTAATTTAAATTATGGAAAATTCACTTTCCACTTCGTTCAGTTAAAACACGATCTAAATTAAATGCAGCTAAAAATATTTTTTAAAAAAAATTTCAATAAATTATAATAATAACAATAATAACAACAATAAATCACCCGTTCAATATAATAAATTAATAATAATAATAATAAACTTACCGCTGATAAAAGCAATATGAGTAAATGCCTGGGGGAAATTACCTAACAGTTCACCACTTCTAGCAATTTCTTCACTATACAATCCTAAATGATTTCCGTATCCAATCATTCGTTCAAATATAATTTCGGCTTTCTCTAATAACTTTTTATCATATTTTCCTGCTCGAGTCAAAGCTTCCACTAACCAGAATGTACACATTGAGAATGATCCTTCGTCTCCTCTTAATCCTTATTTATTTTTTAAGAAAAAAATAAAATAAGTAAAAAGTTAGGATATTAATCAATTAAGAAAGAATTTTATATTTTTATTATTTATTATTAATATTTTTTTTTTTAATGGAAAAAGGAAAATTTATACAGAATAGTAAAAAAAAAAATAAATACCATCATCAGTACTAACAAAGTCATATCTATATACAAGACTATTTTCCAAAAGGCCTCCTACATAAATAAAACACATTAGATTAAATTTTAAAATTTCCATCACTCTATTCATTACATTCATTTCATTTAATATTTCCTTGATAAAATTAAAATTTTTTTATTAATTTTTATTTAATCTTATTATTAATTTTATTATTAAAAGACAAACCTTCAGTAGGAGGTTTCATAATTTTTCTCATAGTGCTCAAAAATCGTGGATCCGTTGGACTAATGAAAAATACTAATGGCATAATTAAAACAGATGAATCCAACGCATCAATAGATTCATAGGATTGTGCAAATATTTGAAGTTGAGGATTCCATGCTTTTTCCATAACTTGTTCATAGATTTTATCCCGAACACTTAACCATTTAAAACGATCTGAACATGGAAATTCTCTTTTCTCGGTAAATCTTATTCCTATTGTTATTTATTATCGAGACAAAAATGACGAAGAAAAAAAAAAAAAAAATAAAATAAAATAAAATAAAATAAAATAAAATAAAATAAAATAAAATAAAACAAAATAAAATAAATAACTAAAATAAATAAATAAATAAAAAAATGAAAAAAAAAATAATAATAATAAACAAAAATATTAAAATACTTACCTCGATCAACAGCAACCCAACACATAATTTTAGAATAAGTAAAATTCTGTTGCTTTCCTCTAACTTCCCAAATACTCATATCAGGTTTATCCCAATTATCACAAACATAATTTACCATTTTTTTAATATTGACCCAAGTATCATAAGAAATTGGACTACCAAGTTTATTAAATAGATATACCGCATCCAATAATTCCCCATAAATATCAAGTTGTAAATGGTCATAGGCTCCGTTACCTATACGTACAGGACGTGAACCTAAATATCCTTCTAAATGATCAAGTTCTATTTCAGTCAATTCTTTATGACCATCAATACTATACATTATATTAAGTGACCCATCTTCATTCTAAATGTTAAAAAAAATAATGATCGATTAAATTAATTAATTAATTAAATCAATTAAATTATAAAATTAAAATAATAATTTATAAAATATTACCAAATCTTTGCACCTTTCTTCCATGAATTTCATATATAATTTCGCTTCTTCAGTCATTCCTATTCTCATTAAAGCATAAAGTGTGAATGCAGAATCTCGAACCCAGGTGAAACGATAATCCCAATTTCTTTCCCCCCCTATTTCTAAAGAAATAAAATTTAAATAGCTTCGCTAAAACGCAATATAATTTATTATAAAATTTTTAAAATTTTTGATTATTTCAATGATACCTTCCGGAAGACCAAAAGTTGGGGATGCTATTGCTGCTCCTGTCTAGTTAATGAAAGATGAGTTAAAATATTCAAAAAAAAAAAAAAATTAATAATTTTAAATTATCAAAAAAAAAAAAAAAAATTAAAACAATTCAAAATAATATATTTACTGGTTCATAAGTCAACAATTTCAAAGTCAAAGCACTCCTATGAACATGTTCCCTCCATCTTCCCTTATAAGTAGATTGGGAAATCCAATTTTGCCAGAAGTTTAAAGTTTCCCTATATAATTCTTTCATAAATCTATAACTAATTATAGGATCTAAATCATTGTCTTTACAAGAAGTTTCATCATCATCATCATCATCATCCTTAGTTACAATAGGTGTTTGTCTTAAGATAAAAATCACTTCTTGTTTTTCTTTCAAAGTAAAATTAGTCACTATTCCAGGACCTTTAAATACTTCAGATTCAACCAATTTGAATTCAATATTTGGTAAACCTTTTTCACTAGCTTTTATCACAAATCTAAAATCCATATCCATAGTATCTGAAGAAAAAATAATTTTCTTATTTCCCAAATCATTTGTATTCAATTTTGGTGGTAAAGTTGAATCAATTTTATTATCAACAATTTTCGTAGTGTGAGAATCACGAGCATAATTAAATGCAGGAAATAATTCCAAATGAAAATCGACTTCACCACGAGTAACTTCGACGTGACGAATTAACCAAGGAAGTAAGGTCCGAGGATTATCCGTTTTTACAGGAATGTGCATAAAATCAGTGATTCCACTTACACCCTGATCGGATAGAAAACGAGTTGATAAAATATTGGTACTGGGAAGATATTGTTGCTTTTCACTTTTATGAGTTAATGGCGCAATTGAGAAATGTCCTAATTATATTTAGAAAAGTTGAGCGAATAATTATATTAGATATCTTTAATCACATCATCATTTAAAATCGATATAATTTTTCTATATATATATATATATACCTCCCTATTAAAATATAAAATATTAAAAATATGTAAAAATTAAGACAACAACTTTAAATCATGTTTAATAATAATAATAATAATAATTTACTTTATTTTTATCCAAAATTCTAGCAAAAATCGAGGGACTATCAAACTTTGGATAACACATGAAATCAATCGATCCATCTGTTCCACATAATGCGACCGTACGTAAATTACCAAATAATCCATAATCTTCAATTGGTAAATATCCTCTATAAATATAAATATATGTATAAATATGTATGAATTGTATGAATTGGACGAAGGATAATAGTAGGAAAAAAAAAATTTTTGAAGAAATCAGGATCACCTAGTACGAACGCTGGGAAAACTCATGGTTAAAGTTACTAAAAAACGATCACGGAAAATTTTTAGCTATTTTTATTGCTAAAATTTATTTTATTTGCAGAAAATAATAAAATTTGATTTATAAAAAAAAAAACAACGAAAATTCCAAATCATACAAATTTATATTTTTTCTTTTTGAAAAAATCCTGTTTTTTGCTTGTTTTTGGCGTGTGAACGAATTTTTTTTTTTTTTTTGGAAAGAATTGAAAAACGCATCAATCCCTAAATTATGTTTATTTTTGTGAATGACTAAATACAGTAATAATAAATAAAAAAATTAAACAATTACAGAATATATTTTATATATTTTATATTACAGATTATTATATTATATAGAATCAATTCAAAAATATATATATATATATATATATATACATATTTATTATTAATGCGAATATTTTTAATCTTCATCCATAGATCTATAAATAGAAACCGTGATCAAATTTTTATATTCAAGATAAGAACCTGTTTTTTTAAATCGTTTCCACCTTATCCATTTTTCTAATTCTTCTTCACATTTATAATAATTGTAATACCATTCACTTAATCTAATTTCTTTTAATTTCGGTAATGCATTTCTTTCAAACATTGGTATCAACATTTCACTATCAATAAATCTACATAATTTAAATATTAAACATTCCAACACTTCACATTTGGCAATTCCATAGAATGCTATACTGAGACCTTTGAAATCCGTTTTTTCGAATTCAATATATTTCAATGATAAAGATTGAGTTATTAATGAATAAGGTACCATATTTGTGGCTATTCCTTTGTATAAAAAATGGGTTAATGATTTTTGTGTTAAAATTAATGAAGCTAAATCATTACTTGGAATATGTTTTTCTTTAGTGTAAGTTCTGTAAAAGGTGATATCGAGATGTTTCTTTTAATAATAAATAAAAATTTAAAAATAATTTTTAAAATAATTAATTATTTAAAATAATTATTAAAAATAAAAATAAAATAATAATTAGAATTTTTTTAAAAAAAAAAATAAAAAATAAAATTACCAAATTACTGCATGTGATAGCTAATTCACCCAAAATTTTTGATTGTTCAATATTATAAGCCATATCAGTAACTTTTAATTCTCTAATAGTTCCCAAATACTTTAAAATCTCCACAGTATTAACCAATGTTTCATATTTACAAGTTTGATTCCAATGATGAATTATTTCATCATTACAAACTAATTTTAATTTATTTAACATTGAACCTTTTCTAATAAATAATTTTAATAAAAATTGACCAAGTATTGTGGTTTGAATTTTAACTATTCTTTTATATCGATTCTTTCTTATACTATGAATATTTGAATCATCAAGTTTAAAGAATATACTATTTTTTGATTTCATCTTTTCTCTAGTTTCCGGATTAAGAAATTCAGAATTTAAAAATGTTGGATTGGAAATTTTTATTCCTTTCCAATTACTTTTATATTTTCTACAAAGAAATGATGAGAGATAAAATTTAATAAATTTTTCGATTGAAAATATGAATGAAACGTAATCTAAATCTTTAAGAAAATAAGGATATTCGAATAATGGTGATGAAGTGGTGTTATCGTTGGTTTCAGGTAAATCGATATACCATTTTTTTAAATTAATTCTTTCACAATGATTAAAAAATTTGAAATAACAAAGTAATAATTTCGTCGATTTTGACATATTCTTTCTATTATGATTCCTATCGTCATCATAATTATCAAAAACATATTTAAATGGTTTTTTCCATAAAATACGAATAGCTACTCTACACCATAATCTATTAACCAAAGCGCATGAGTATACTGTTGAAATATCTTCTGAAGAAGTTTTTGCAAAATATATAATTTTTTCCAAGATCTCGGTGGGAAGTTGAGATTCCATTTTTTTTTAAAAAAAAAAAATTTTATTTTATTTTTTTTTATGTTGAGTCAATTCAGTTAAGAAATAAAAGAAAATTATTTAAGAATTTTATTTATGTAAAGATTATAGAGTGAGTTACCCCCTTTTTATATGTTAAAATGAAGGGATTACTCACGTGGCTTTGATATTAAAATACTCGAGCACAAAATTTTTTTTGCATACATTTTGTGCGCGCAAGTTTACGCATTTGACACTTTTGAATAGTGGATACTTATTATTATATTTATTTTAAATATTTTTTTTATATTCTATATATATATAAAATACAATAAATAAAAATCGTCTCGTTACTCTACCGCAAGTATCAATATTTATTGTAATGAAGTTCCTTTATTGACACATGAAAACGAAACAATTAATAAATCTATTATTCATCGATTATTATCTATTATTTCTTTTCATTGAAATCTTAAAGCTAAATCTTTTAAAGCTGAAAGATATGATCCCGGATTTTCTTTAATATCCAATAGAAATTTCTTCGTTATTTCTAAATAATGTTTCGATTTTCGATGTCTCACAAATAACGTTTCCTCATCAATCGTTTTAATGTCAATAGATTTATAAGCTTCCGACTCGAAATATTGATTCAAAGATTTTCTTAAAGCCTCTTGATATTCTTTATATCTCTCCAATAACGTTTCCCTTGAAATTACCGAGCTTTTATTATTTCCATTATCATCATCATCACCATTATTCTTTTCTACAAAAAAATTTTCAGTATAAATACCAACCGAAATCATTGATGTGAGTCGATTAAAGATATCTTCTTTCATCACGAAATTTCGACATTCTTCCATTATTTCTAATAATGATTTTCCGTCACCAATTCTTTTCAGGAATTTTTTACTTTTTGGATCGAAATATAATTTTTCATTAAAAACTTCAGTAACCATCTTAACCCAAACCCAACATGATGCGACTTCTTTACAAATATCTTCATAGATTTCTACTTTAAGTTGATCCATAACTTCTTTCACCTCTTCCTCTTCCTCTTCTTCCTCTTCTTCCATTTCATCATCATTTTCTTCTTCTGCTTCTTCTGAAAGTGTAAAATCATTTCGTGATGGTGTATTAAAACGTTGCGGCGACGACGATTTAGATAATATATTATCTTCATCAAGAATTATTCTTTCATCATTTTCATCATAATGATTATTCTTTTCAATTGATAATTTATATTCATGATCCCATAACTTGCTGGCAAATAAATAATATCCTCCAAGTAATGTATTTTCAATTTGTTGATTTATTACTTTTGTCTTTGGTTTTTGAAGAATTAATAATGATTGAAGTAAAAATATATTATCAAGAAATTCCCATTGATCAGGTAAGAAGTTATAATATTTAAATTTATATGATTGATACCAAGGTAAATTAATTTTTGATCGTGTGATATCGGGATCTAAGATCATTCCTTTAAATAAGGCATCATAAGCTCGATCTAATTTAGATAAAATAAATTTGATGTCATCTTTTTTTGTTGTTGTCGTTGTCGTCATAATTTCGCGATTAAAAAAAAAAAAAAAAAAAAACAAAGGTGACGGTATAATTTATTCACAAATTTCGAAAAGAAGAAAAGGAACTTAAAACTTCTTTTGATCGATTAATCACATTAAATTTATTTATATTACTAAATTCATTGATAAAACCATATTCAAACACCGATAATGTAAAAAATTAATTATAATTATGTAAAAAAAATTAAAAAATTAAATTAAATTATGAATAGGCTTAAATTTAAAAGTTCAGTAAAAAAAAAAAATTTAAAAATTTAAATTTTCTATTAGATATAAAGAAATACTGTAGCTTAAAATAACATAGGTATCCCAAAAAGTTTGGGATTAAATCCATTTATACTTCCTTTGAAACTCATATGGAATATTTGTTAAAGAATAAGTATGAGGAAATTTCGACTACATTTTCATATTAATAATGGTGAAAAGTGTCCTCCAATATCAAAATATGATAAATTTTTTATACAAAAGCAAATTGAAATTAAAAAAAAACTCTAAAGATGTTTAAGATTAAAATGTTCATTGGATGCTTTAATTTTTATGAATATATTATATATATAGACCTATTCTACAACGTAAATTTTTTAAACTTATTATGTTTTTAACGCTTCAAGCCCCTAAAAGTTCATAAAATAAATAAAATAGTAATAAAAATTCTCTTTTACAAAAAAAAAAGCTATAAAAAATATTTAAGAACCTACAAGACTTTCCAGGAATTTATTTATATCGCCGTGAGGAAATATTAATTTAAAATCAAAACTAGAATCTTTCAGCTTTCGCGCGATTGATTGTTCGTCTTTGTCAAATGTATTAATAAAATTATTATTATTTTAAGTATTATGAAACAGCATATATTATATTTGAACGCTTACAGTTTCTCTCTTCCATTCTTGATTTTTTTGTTTTCTTTTTTTCTTTTTTTCTTTTTTCTTCTATATATCTAGCCATCACCTTTTCTGTGCTCTTTACATCATTTAATAAAGGTTAACATTTCCGTTACTTCTCCAGTAAATGTATAAGATTTTGGTGCATCAACACAAATGTCTTTCAAAAATTCAATGGTAACAGCTAAACCATTTATAAATTCCTTCAAATATTTCAATGACCTTACGTACATCATCTTGTTTATTTTCGAGTATATTATTTACAAATGATGAAACCATCTTTGAATGATATTCCTTGGGCAAATCTTTTATACATAAGATAACCTCCTACGAAATGATTAACGAATTATTTTTAAATATACAGTATATATAATGTAAACCAAATTAATTTCGGCGCTAATTATACTTACCTGTATATCTAGTACGTTAAAGTATTCAGCTATCAGATTATTGATTTTTCTTTCTGCCAATTCCTCTGATATTGTTGTACGGGTAGGTTCTTGGTGGTTTGTCTGGAACCATAAGGTACTGATTCAAATTTTCCCAAAGTTGTTCATCAAGAATTTTCTTGAGGCTTTATTTTTTTCAAAACATCAATACCAGGAATATGGAAATAACGAATTAGAGGCAAGCATTGTTGAAGAGTAGTTTTTAAAGTTGTAAAATTTTTATTGGTCCATTCTTTAAGGTCCACAGGTAAAGTGGGATTCTGAGCAATTCCCCATTTTATAATATATTCCCAAATTATTACTTCTTCTAGTTGTAAATCATCTCGTATGAGGAGAGAAACCAATGCAGATTCTAAAAGAGAAGCGAAATCTTCAGCATCAAAAATAAGATTTGGATACTTTGCAATAATGTCATTACAAAAATTTTTCCAAATTTTTGAAATCATTTCCTTTAAAAATTGAACGATAAATTAGAGAAAAATGATTCTTTAACCAAGAACTTTTAATTCCAATCAGAAAATTTTCTAGTTTTTTGGATAATTCTTCGATTTCAAATTCATTAGCTGACATCATTAAATCAAAAATAAATCTTGTTTCAACATTCTCGAAATTAACAATTCCACTATATAAAATAAATATTAATTATTAATTTATCAGTCAGTGGTCATGTCAGATCACCTGTAAATCATTAATTGAAATTTCGTGTAACATTAATAATAAGAAACGAACGGTCTAATGAAACACTACTTTTTTTCAAATAATTTGCCGAAGAACCTTAATAAACTTTTGTTCTTGAGATTTCTGCCTACACGCTTTAATGTTTTTCTTTACATTATAACACCTGTACAAAAAATTTATATTGAGCCAACTTTCCCTATTTTTTTGGCTTTGATCCCGAGATGCAAGTTAATTTAATTTTTAAAATTTATTTCGAATTCATAACTATACATAGTTTTTCAAGCGCAATCAACTTACTTAGTCTGTAAAAAATGGTTAGAATGGTGTTTATTGTAGAAATAGCTAATTTTTATTTTATTTATAAAATGTAACAAATTCTTGTAGAAATTCTATAAAATATTTTTTAATAAAATTAATTTTTGTCCTTGTGATTATTCCACCACGTCTTACCTTCTTTATAGTCCAAACTTCTGACAATTTCTCACAAACGGAAGCAATGGCTTCATTTGGAAGGTTATTTTTGTGTATTTTCAATACAGAAAGGATTGCTATTTCATCATCAGTAGTTCTGTGTTTGGTGCCTATCATTTTTCTTCGTTTAGGTTGTGGTTTAGTGGGTTTAGTGGGTTTAGTGGTAGGTAGTGCTTCGTTTGAATTCTCTGCTACTGGTTGTGTAATTTCCTTTTCGGCCTCATTTCTTGATCTTTTTTTGTCATAATCTTTGAGTTTCGTTCTAACAACTCCTATTGTTATTCTACCTTTTGGATTTCTACACTCTATCCCTAAGACTTCTTGTTGATATACTGCTTTTATTCACTCTAACCCATCTGGATAACAAGCAATTAGCCGATTAAGTCCTTCCTGGTGCAATTCTGTGGGTGTATATTTTTGAAATAATTGGTGGAATAGGGGGTCATCCATTTCAAATACTGTTACAAGATCATCTATAAGCTTCTATAAAGATTCCTTACGCGACTTGACAGCCCGTTCGCTATGTGAAATTGAATAATCACCAAGGTATTCACTCATTAATAGATCTATCCTCTCTCTTTCATCTTGTGAAGCTTTTATTTGATCCCTAAGGGTTTTCTCATCAAATATATTTCCACTAATGTTTTGTTTAATGAACCTTACGCCAAAGGTTTCTAAAGCCTCATCAAATCCAAAACAGATATGACGCTTATTGTTAGAATCGTTAACATTATTGGAAATTTTAAATGCACTACAATAACATAACTTTTCTTCTAATTTAGGATGAGCAGCTATGATGCTGAGATAATGAGCTATAGCCATTGTGTAATTTAATTTGCCTGCACTTGCATAAAGAGGTCCCGCTGCAGATAACGAATTTCATTGTAAATTAAAGTTCCCAACTCGCATTCCCATCCGGTGTGCCTTCCATATTCTGGCCCATTTATAATATAGATATTACACCTATAGATAGAATTAATAAAAATAAAGGTTAAAAATTTTGAATTATTTCCATCACCATTTTTATCATAGTTATAATTATTACAATAGCCATCACCTTCTCATTGTTTCAAAGTAAGATAAATTAAAAAATAAAATAATATAAATTTGAATAATAATAAATGTAATTTATTTTTGTAAAATTTTAATAAAATTTTTTATTTCAATAATAATCATGTTTTATGATTGATATTTTTTTCTTTGACAAAACATAATACATATTTTTAGATAAAAAAGAAACTAATTAACTAGTTAAGTGTTTTTTCTAAAAAAATACAGTCTAATAAATATACCTTAAGACAAATGTGTGAGCTGTTTTCACCATCCATTATTTCATCAAAAGACATTTTTTTTTCATTAATGTAGATATTAATAGCTATTCCCACTGCAGCCCATAGAAGATCAAGTACCTGTGCAGTTGAATAATAATTAATAACAGATTCAAATTTATCTAAGAAACGAACACCTAAATGTGATGCTAAGCTTAGTAAACCATAACTAGAAAATAAAACCAATAAAACAGAACAAAAGTCCTTAGATGTATTCCATTGTCCTAAGAGGGGTCTTATATTAGGCCATTCTGCCATGCATTTGATTAACCGATGAAAAAGAGCTTCGTCTGCTACAATGTCTAGAAAAGAATGACTTTTTAATGCAAAGTCTTTTTTGTACATTTCAGCCACATGTAAAATCTCTTTATCCAAATTTGAATTGGCACCTGGCTCTAAAATTACAACATTGGGAGAAGGCCCAAGGCATCCATGATCTAATTTAGTAAGTATAATATGTTTGATAGTTTCTACATTGAAATCTGTTTTGTAAACTAATTTATTATCAATTTTCTTAAAATCTAATAATTCACAAATGACTTGTTGAAATGTAGATAAAGTTTCATTGGTATCTTGATTCAATCCAAATAACGGAGTTTCAGCCGTTAATTCAATAACTTCTTCTGAAACAGTTTCTACTTCAATTGGCAATTGGGTCTGAAATACTATCCTTAGAGTGGCATGTGAATTATCACAAGTAACATCATATATATTGCCAAATTTGAAACTTTTTTCTTTAAAGTCAATATTATCGATAGTTGTCAAATTCCAAACATTGTTACCTTGAATAAGACATTGTTATGGGTGTTATTGTTAACATCCACTCAATGGTTCTTTTAAGGAGTTTATAGTCCTTCCCCATAGGTACAAGACTTCCAGTTTGGTTGTTCCTTGAATTTTAGAAGGCACCAGTTAGTTTTTAGATAGAACTAACAAACTAATATTCATCCACTGTAATCATAAT
>CAJVPK010001053.1:0-16486 GCA_910592015.1 Diversispora eburnea | reverse complement strand
ACCCAAATTCAAAATCCAAATGCCAAAATCCCAAATGCCAAAATCCCAAATCCCAAATTATGATTAGTATTTTTTGCTGAAATCCCAAATGATTTGGGATTTGGGCAACACGTATATTCTCTAGTTTATTTCATTGACTAATTTATCTTGTTTCAATAATGTCATAGTAAAATATAGTTGATAATGGTATAAGTCTAGTTCCAAGTAATATGCTCTATCAGATACAGTAGCTACATAAATATTTAAGTTTCTAAATGTTAGAATATATCCTTAAAATACAGTATATAATATATAAATAAAAAAAACTTATGGAATATTTCAAAAATAGTTATTAACCTGTTCTAAACCTGTCAAATTACATGTGCCATTATTAAAATATTCTATTATATTTCTATGGTTATGAAGTATCACTTCATTTTTTCTTGTATTTAACAAATTATCCTTTTGTACTAGACAAAAATGACATGGATAATTTGATCTAACTGATTTATAAGTTAATGAAAAAGTACAAGCTTCTGGCCAATCACAGATTATAGTGATTATTTTTGAATAAAACCAAATAAAATTATTGTTAACTTTAAATTCAATAAATATCATTTCCAAATAATGGATTCAATAGAAATTTAACAGAATTATGAAAAGTTTCATGAGCCAATTTTTTAAATTCAGGAGATTTCACAGATAAAATTAGTAGATGTCAACAAATGTTTTGCATCTTCCTTATTCCTTCTCCATGTGGGAATGTTTTCAAGAGGTACATATATGGGATGTAATGAATTCTTTTGAATAGAGAATGATTGACAAGTGGTGACCTGGGTATCCAAAGGACATCTAAGTTGAGCAGTTAAAATCTTGGTATATATCAACTTTTGATTTAGTTATAATTTCAGTACGTGATTTCACTAGTACATTAATCTATGATTTTTGTGTTACGCAATTAGAGTTTCAATTTTCGCGTTTATTGCCCATAATTTAGACTTTAACCCACAATTTTAGACTTTAACCCACGATTTAGACTTTAATCCACTTTAACCCACAAGCAGACTTTAGTATTCGTTAGGAACTAATACGAAATTGGTGATAGACGAAAATTTTTAGCCATTTCAAGTTTAAACATGTCTTCATTATTTGAAAGCGAGGTTCCTTTCGAATTACTTTTAGACGTTAAAGAATCACCAAAAGCAGTAAAGGCTAGATATTTAGATTATCGTGAGAGCGTTCAATCATTAGAAAATATTACGAATGTAAGGGGGTGTTTTCGCGTCGAGAACTAATTTTGGCTTCATACGTGACAGGAATTATTTAATGTGATTTTTTCCTTTGTTATACTTTCTTCTCTTTTTATATATTATATATAATAGAATTTCAGTTTCAAAATTAATGAATCCGTTGTTGATGATTTATGTTTATTTGTGGAAAACGAAAATAGAAATAATAGGAATTGTGGGAATCATCAGTAAAGTATTATTAACTTTAAGATCTATCGAGATTTAAAAAAATTGATAATAAATTTTTGAATTATTCGATTTTTTTTTTTTTTAGGATTACTTCATGTATTCCTCCCGGACTTCCAACAGCATTTGTATTTTCAGGAAAATATCTGAAACATATATTATATATATATTGAAACACATATTGGATCACTGAACTGCTAAGCACACACACACACACAATGAGACCTTATATATTTTTAATTAATTAATTATAGGCTTTGATACTAGCGAAAATGAAAAGTTTTTTCAAGGGGTCGCAAATAAACTTGAACAAGTTCAACAAAATCGTGTCGTTTTACTTGATTCCAATATTTGTTCTGACTTGGATAAAATGATGAAAAATACTGTTGGACAATTTTTGGGTAAACCGTTGTCAGGTGATGAAGAAGATAATGAAGGAGGAGAAGAAGATGATGAAGATGAAGATGAAGATGAAGATGAGATAGAAGGAGAAGACAATGATGATGATGATAATGATGAAAACGATGAAAGCGATGAAAATGATGAAAATGATGAAAACTTAGCGCATCATAACATAAATCGAAAAACCAATAAACAAGGTCAACAAGATAATATGGAAATAGATGAGGTATACTACTTAATTGTATCATTATTATGATTTGGTTTGAATTTTTGAATAAATAAATAAATAAATTATATTTTTAGGATGATAATAATTTACTTACAATTTCAATAGATGATGTTGTGAGTAAATTCCTGGTTCAATATTACAAAAAAAATAAAGAAATAAAATGGAATTTTAATAGTGTATTCATTAATTAATTGATTTATTAAATGAGTAGAATATCTTTATATCTTTTTATTCCAGGTTGATCTTGATTCGGTTATACAATGGTGTGAATCATATATTCTAACGAATTCTGGAGGTATTTTTTTTTTTTTAAAAAAAAAAACAGCGATATTTTTAAAAATAAAATCGAATAATTATAATAATTAAAGTTGCTTATAATTATTAGATTCTAGCTCAATGTTAAATTTTATTATTATAATTCGAGATTTTGAATGTTTTGTGCCATCAGTTTTGGAAGGGTTTATACACATTTGCAGGTAGAAAATTTTTAAGATTCGATAAAAATATTAACGTTAAGAATACTGAGATTGTTAATAATAATAATATTATATATATATTAATAGTGAATATCAGAATAGGATACCTATAATATTTATTTTAGGTATTTCTACTGGTATCCAAGGAATTGATGCGATTCATAATAATTATTCTTATTCAATAGAGAGATTATTGAGACCTACAACATTTTATTTAAAGTCGCAAAAAAGTCGATTTGATATTTTATTATCACAAGTTAGAATTTATTCATTCATTACTCTTTTGTTATTATGATTCTTTTTATATCGGTATTAATCTTTAAATTTAATCTTTGAATTAAATCTTTTTGAATTTATTAAAGTGTATGATAGAAAATATTCAAAGCGTTAAATTTGGAGAAAAGGCGTTTGAATTTCTTCAAGATTCATTCATTGGAACAAAATTTTCATTGATATCATTCGTTTCAAGATACAAGGTTTGTAAATTTACATGTTATTTAATTTATTCAATTTATTTAATTTATTAAATAATAATCTTTAAAAATGTAGTATGCGATATATCAACATTTTAGTAAGAATCCTTTGAGCATTTTGTCTATAATCGAACCAGAGAAAGTAAATTCGAGATTTTCTTTTATAAACAAAAATCATATGGAAATGATTCGTATGCAATCATCATTCAGAAAGTGTGTAAATTTCCTCTATTGTAATAATCGCATTAATAATCATGATAGTGATGTGATGATAATAGTGAAAATAATAATATTAATTTTGAATTAATTTTATTCTTTTAGATATGTTGAATCAATAATCGATCGACCAGAAGAAGCACTTCAATTATTGAATAATGATAATTATCTTAAAAATATGTTGCCAAAATTTTTACAGAATATGAAATTATATCACCAAAAATTTGGGGCAGCATTTGAATTAGTGAATTATTTACAAAAATTTTTAAGTCTTGATTCAGGACTTTTGAAAGCGAGACATGAATTATATTCTCTCGCCTTAAAAGAACCTGGTTTAGGAGAAAATTTTTATATACAAAAATTTGTGGGTGTTTTGATGTAAGGGTTTATTATTATTATTTTTTTTTAAAGTTTTAATTTCAAGTTTATTTAATTTTACTTATTTTGAATTTACTTAGGAACTTGGAAATAAAAGAACTTGGTGAATTGTTTCAAACGATGATCGAATATTTTAAAGGAGTTTCTAAGCACTTGGGAATTATGTCTCAAGAATGTAAAGAAATTGAGGAATTTCTTGATCAATTACGGAAGGAATCAAATAGTATTCAAAATTCCAAAAATTCCCAAAAATTGAAATTAGATTTAAGAAATTATTTGTTAAATTTTTTCGAGTGAGTTTTTAAAAACTAAATTTATATTATTAAATTTATGTTTATTATTAAATTTACGTTATTTCGTTGCGTGTAGAGAAAATCTTCGACACTATTCTACCAATGCCCTTTATGAAATATTTTACTATCAGGAAAATCCCGAATCGGTAAATTTTATTTCTAAAGCTCACCAGTAATGATTGTCACCAGGCAAAATTACCTAACCCTGATTTTGCCTACGTAAATTTAATTTTGCCCAGTGGTGACAATCACCACTGGTGTTAGCAATTTTCTTATTCTATACATAAATTCATTAATTTATAAATTAATATAAATATAATTAAATATAATTGAATTATATATAATTTTAGGTATTTACACCAAGTCTTCGTGCAGCGGTACACACAGCTCTTGGGCTTCCTACTGAATATATTCATTGTAGTTGTTGTAATTTGGATGAAGAGGAAGATGATGATGTTGATAAAGATGAAAATAATGATAAATTGGATCCCAGAGATCAAATTATATCAACTCATCCAGATACTTGTATATTATATAAATTACATTTACAATGTGGTAAATTAATTAATATTAATGATTGGTTTGGATCTTTTGAAACTGTGGTTTCTAAAGAAAATATGGAAAATGGGAAAATTGACGAAATGGAACTTCGGTAGGTTCTTTCACCATTAATTAATTAATTAATTAATTAATTAAATTATTGTTTACTTATTTAAATTATTATTTTAAATTTATTAGAGCAAGATTTATTAAGAGTTATGAAGAACTTAAGATGCTTGGAATAATTAGTTCCCCAATCAAGAAAAAAGATCATGTCAAAAGAACAACTTGGAGATTTTCTTAATCTTTTGTAAATTGATATTTTTTTTTTAATATATGTGAATTGAAATATTCTAAGAATTATTAAAAACAATTATGATAATAATTATAATGTGAATGTGAGTGAGAGAATAAATTTGAGACTTTATGCTCGATGTCAGAATTTAATTAATGACCATATTAAGAAATTCATAACATTCCTAATATAATTTGATCATAATATAAATATTTCTCTTACAACTAATAAAATACAAAATTACAGATATCATGTGTTATTTATACTGGGTGAGAACGTCTTGGTTTTATTAAAGGATGAAGTTGTGCTAAATATGTAATAGCCCACCTTTTTTAATAATAAAATATTAAAAAATAAACAAATTATTAAGTTGTTTATAAGATAAACGAAAATATTTTCTATAAAATTAAACTCACATCAAGTAACAACAGATAATGGACAAAATAAGAGAAGTTCGTATCGTTCTATATACATATAAAATATAAAATATTAACGTATTGATTGATTTATTACAATCCAAAGAAATCTTTTTCTTACGTTTGATTTGGTCCTTTACGAACAGAAAAGTAAGAAGCTAAAACGAGTGCTCCACACGAAAGTCCTACCCATATGATGTTAAATCCACTCATTTTTGAAACTTGAAAAAAAGTGAAAGTTATATTCAACAAATCATTTTAATAATTGTGAAATAAAAATGATCGACATACACATTAACACTTGAACACAAAAAATCTTTTAATATATATTTTCAATTATATGTTCAATTTTTGTTTATTACAATATTTACAAGATATAAATAAAAAATATATATTATATATATTTAATGCTATATAATTTTTAGGTGAATTCATCTTTTGTTTAGCGATAGATGGAAATCTCCTTTTCTTCTTGAAATCGATTTTTTACCAATTTTACTATTTCTGATGAATAATAATTTTCAGGATCCTCTGTAAGTTTCTCATGAATTTCTGCTTCGGCTTTTGTCATAACAACACAGTTTTGATTACTCAATGGAAGATCTTTTTTCCATCGAATAAGAGTTGGTTTTTCACTTGAACCTGAAATTCCACTTTTACTACGCCAGATTTCATCAAATATGTATCCAACTTCGCGTGCATCTAATGGTATAGATCTAAAATATAATAAATATAATAAATAAATATACTAAATATCTAATTTTTTTTTAAAAAAAAATTACTAAATGAAAATAAAATAAAATAAACATTTACATACGTCGTATTATAAATTCTTCTCTCTCTATTCAATAAGTCACGATGCATTCTAACATACAAAGGCTCTCGATTCTTATTGGCCAATGGTTCAATGTGATATCCAGCAATAGAAGTTATGATATAAGTAGCAATAGACATTCCAAAAATTGCAGGAATAGCACCTAAATCAAGAATAATTGTAATAACCTTTCTTTTTTATATATATATATATATATGTAGAAAGTTAATAAATAGAAGATTATAATATAAACCTAAGACTGGAAGAATCCTGGATCTAAAATCAGGCAATATCGCATAATCAGATGCATTCTGGGCTTGACTTTCTTCTATAAAATGAAGAAATGTTGATATGTAAAAGATATAAGAATAAAATAAAAAAATATGAAAATCCAATCGAATTAAAATTGAAAGAAAGAAAGAAGTGATCAAGATTCACTAACCTAATGGTAACAATTTCACATTTGGTTTTTCAGTGGAATATACTACAGTGATTCCTGAGTCTACATCTAATTTCTTAAGCCGACGTCTGACAACTCTAGCAAGAGGATCCTCTTTTTTTTTTTTGTAACAAAATTTTTATCATATAAAATATTTGTTTTTGTATGATAAAAACGATAAAATATATAATGAAAGAGAGATAGAAATATTCATACCGAAAGTTAGGCTAATATCGCTAACTTGAACGCGTGATGGATCAGCTTTAGCACCTGCCCCCATTGAACTTATGATCTATATAAAATAAAATAAAATTGAATAACGATTTCATATTAAATTTTTTTTTTTTTTTAAAAAAAAAAAAAAAAAAAAAGAAAAAGAAAAAAAAGCTTACCGGAAGCTTATTATCACAACAGTATTTGAGAAGATCAATTTTTGTATCAATATTGTCAATGGCATCAATAATAAAATCCGGATTTCCTATAACGATTTTTTTTTTTTTAAAATAAAAATAATTTTTAATACAGAATGTTAAAAATGATTTGTATGTATGAATTAATAATTTGCTACCTTTTAAGAGACGAGGAGCTATTTCTTTGGTAAAAAGTTCAATTACAGGTTCAATTGTTGTCCAAGGGGCAAACTTTTTAAAATTCTCTTGTAAAGCGATAACTTTAGGTCTTCCAATATCTGCATGTGTTGCAACCGCGTGTCGATTCAAACTACTTAAAGTCACTTGATCAAAATCTATTATTCGAACATGTTGAACACCTGAACGAATAAGCATTAGAGCAGCCCAAGAGCCTACTCCACCAGCTCCTACAATAATTACGAAAGATTTTCGTAATCTATTAACTCCCTCTTTACCAAGAAACGCTATATTTCTAGCCAGTTGTTCGTTAATAAGAGATTCATCAAACGTATCAACATTGTTTTCGCCATTTGATACTTGCTCAATATTACGATTTTTTGGTTTATTAAAAGGTTTTGAGGCAATATCTCTCTTAAGTGCTTTTGTACGCGCTTGTCTTTGAAACGACTGGTATGAGAAAATAGTAAATCCTGTAGCAATCGTTGCACCAAAAGCAGTTAAGGCAAATTGAACTCTAATATTTGATAAGAATGAATAAATAAAATTCGTGAACGAATTCATATTAAATTGTTTAAAAAAATTTTGTCAGAAACTTTAAATGTTATTTGATCTGTACTACTTTAAAAGTCTATGGAGGTGACATATAACAACTACATATATTTTTTTATTATAAATGAAATGAATCTTTATAAGTTTTCTTTCCAGTTCTTAAATCATAATAATATCCTGGACCAGCATCAGGAAACGATAAATATATCTCATCATTTTCAGGAAAATAAAATTTAAAGGATCATCGGTAAATTCTCTGTCTGGCCTAATAACATGATTTGTTTTTCATCTGGAGAAGCGGAGGGTTTGAGTCTTTGACTTATCATAGAAATTTTGGAAGCTTGATTAGCGAATTCTTAATTTTTTGTATTCTTTCGGGGATATCTATTTCATCATACCATACTTCAAGTAAGAAAATTCCATTATTTAGTCATGCATCTTTTTAGACGATCACGATTAACAATATCTTCGAGTTTTTTAGTATCCTTTTATCAACTAGTGTTATAAAGTCGATGTTAAGCCCCTTGCACTTCTAATGCAATTCGATAGTGTGGAAAGAAAGTATCAAGTTCTAACCCTTATAAAAGATGACGATATTTAACCAAAGGTTCTTCTCCTAGCAACACTCGAGCTATTAGGATATATTTCTTTTGGAATTTACGATTTTTCTTAGATTCAAGTTCTTTTTTTTTAAGATAATCTATATCTTATTTTAGCTTCTCAATCTCGTTTTTAAGACTGATATTATCATCCACGAGTCTAGAATTAAATTCTTCCAGTGTGTTAATTTTAGATTGAGTATTTTCCATTGTATTATACAAAGATATGGATATATTTAAAAAGTAAAGTTTATTAGCATAGATAAAGACTATAGCCAGAGTTACGTAAAAAATATTTTCGATCACATGTAACATCGATATCTATATATTTATTGATACAGTAAAATAAAAAAAATTCTCGATCACAGTATTGGTATACATATATGGAAAATTTTAATCAAAAAGTAAATGTGATGAAATTCTTTATTAGGATAGAAAGCTTTGATATATAATATGTAATTTAATTTCGAAAAAATTACTACAGTGAAAGATTATTCAAAAAATTTTAACTATCAATTTCGGAAGTTCATCACAAGAAATTGAAAGAATCTCTTTATAAACAAACTAGTTCAATATATGTTATAATACTGTCAAATTATTGATTTTTCAAGTGCCCTCAGAATAGTTTTTGCCTTTTTCTTTATTTTTTCATAGTCAAGTTCATAATTGTCTTCTGGTTCTATTTCATCTCTCCCTTCGAATGACAACGGAATGTAACTTTCAGCCAGTTCAAAAAAGTCCGCAATTTGGTTATATACTTCATCACTATAAATGTTCTCATCATCCTTGCAAATTTGTAAAAATAGATTAATTAAGTCATCCCTTTCAACTTCCGAGTTGGCAATTCCATCGAGGATGTCTTCATATACTGTAAATACAACTGCACGTAATTTGAATAGTGGTGGTGTTACACATCTGTATTGAGTTCCCATCCAGATAATCTTTGTCTCCTTCCCAGTAAATTATAACACATTTATGAGATGCAAAATCAACTATGAATATTGATCCTTATATCTTCCACTTAAACATTATTTATGTTTCTATAAATAAACTCTTGAAGGGTTCTCCGAAGTTTCTCCTCATTTTGATTATTCCAATTGTCATTTTCGGTAAATTCCCAAACTTCTTTGTGTCTATCAAATATATGTTGCAATCTTCTACATAGATAATTAACCCGATTTATATCAAAGTATATAAACACATTATTGTATACGTTGGCATATGAAGTTTTATACTTTCTGTAAACTTCATAAGTGTTTAGCCTGATCTGATTTCTTCTGGAAACAGTTCCAATCCAATGACTCCCAGAAGATACATATCGACCATCAGGAAGAGTTAAGAAATTGCTTAGCATAGTTTAATTATTGTTTAAAAATAATGTCTATTAAATGGAGCATAATGTACTAGTACCAACCTGGTGCAATTTATTTATTATAACCTGGGTTACTATATAATTTTGCTTCGTGGAGTAATAATTATAATTAGTCCTGACAAAATATATAAAATCGGAAATAATTGTCGATGGTCGTTGCATATAAAATTTTTTATTCTAATAAGTAAACGACATTCACTTATTAAAATAAAAAGGTATAATTATTACTCCATGGAACAACCCGGAGAAACCCGGAGTAACCCGTGGAGTACCAACCCGATACATTTAAGTTAGGTTGACCCTATAACATGAACCCAACTTACTATAAGGTAATCAGGATTATAAAAATGGCCCCTACAAATATTTATATAATTCATGTGTTATAATTATGAATAATTTAGGAGAAGGGGGATTTAGAAGACATAACCTTAACTTTGGCCAATGTAATATCACGTTTAGACTTGCTGGTGCTGAAAATTTTATTATTAATATTACAAATGTCTTTGATTATACATTAACTACTCAATAAATTATTATTATTTATGGTAAAAAAAATACATTAAATTGTAGAGCTAATTTAGAGTTATCAAATAATGTATTTATTTTTTTAATTCTATAAAGTCTTTATAATTTAAAAAATTGAATGGTCTTGAACTTTCTGCACTATATTGGTAAAATATATATATATAATCAATATTATTAATATCTGCATGTCAAATAAAAATTTATATTATACATGTATTTGGACTATAAATGTTTTCAAAATTGATTTCTGATTTTTGAGTATTTCATCTTTTAAGATTTTTGAGATATTTATTCTATATATGAAAATAAAAAAAATATCCAGTTTAATGTATTTTCAATCAAAGAATTTATCTAGGTGGTCAAAAAATTTTGAAATTTAAATAAATTAACACTAGTTAAATACAAAAGAATCATTGTACTAAATGGTAATTCTTATATTAAAAATCAGAATTTCTATATTATAAATCAACAAAAAATTAGTAAAAATTAACTGTCCTATTGTATACTATATTATAAATCAATTAAAATCAGAATTTTTTTTATTTTGACTTATTATGATAACTTATTTTATATGCAAATATAGTTCAGACCTTTTTTTTTATCACTGATTTCAAGGAAAAAAGAATCTATATACTCACAATTATAGTTTCATGGAGTAAAGAAAAGAAAACAAGTGAAAAAGAATAAGTAAGTAGATTATATATATATATATTTATTTAATAAAAAAAAATACATATATCTATATGTCTATTTCACAATTCTATTTTATGAAAAAAAGAATTTATATATTTACAATTATAGTATTATTAAAGTAAAAGAGAGAAGAAAAGTAAAGAAAAAAGTAAATTGATTTTTTAATAAAAGATAAAAAATTTATATCTTTACAATTGTTCATATTATATATGTTTCTAAAATTGATTTTGGATTCTTGATATATTTTGTTCTCTTGAACTTTATATAAAATTTAATTTATATATAGAAGTAAAAAAAAAGAATCTAGTTAAGTGTACTTTTAATTAAAAAATAGAAATTAAATTTTAAAAAATTTTATCTTCTATATAAAATAATTTTATCTTTTATAAAGAACTATTTTAACTTTTGGACTTCAAAATATTTTGACTCATTATAATAATCTATTTTACATACAGGTATAGTTCCTATGTTTGTTTTGTAATTTCACCAATTTTGTAAAAAGAAAAATCTATATATTACAATAAAAGTAAAGGAGAAAAAACACAGGTATGGAATTGGTTTACTTATATAATATTTAATTAAAAAAATAAAATAAAATAAAAACTTATGTTTATATATCTATTTTGTGATTTTATTAATTTCGCAAGAAAAAAAAGCTATATACTTATAATTACAGCTTTACATAAGTAAAGAAAAGAAAAGATAAGTAATTATTATATATATATATTTTAATTAAAAAATAAATAAAAAAAATACTTACATTCATATAACTACCTATATGTCTATTTTATAATTTTATTAATTTCATAAAAGAAGAATCTATACAGTGACTCACAAAAGAAATGTATCACTTTGAAAAATCTTTTTGTCAATTGATTTTTCATTAATTTTATCATAAATTTAAAAAAATTTTATATTTTTAAATTTATTTAGTATTATCTATAGGTGTTGGTGTAACTAAATTCTTGAGTTATACCAAATCTCACCACTCACCAATTATCAATTCTCATTGGAGAAACTGGTAATTTGGTAAAACTGATGATATCAATAAAACTAGTGATATTGATAATACTGGTGATACTGGTGATACTATACGTGTTGCCCAAATCCCAAATTACTAGTATTTGGGATTTGGGATTTGGGATTTCGACAAAAAATACTAATCATAATTTGGGATTTGAGATTTGGGATTTTGGCATTTGGATTTTGAATTTGGGTGGCAGGTATAGGTGATACTGGTAATCTGGTGAAACTGGTGATATTGGTGAAACTTGATAAAATTGGTAAATTAATTTTTACCATTGCTTCAAATCACAAATAATCAAAAAATTTTTTAATTATTTTTTTGAATCACTAAAGTACACATGTTAAAGTTTTCAGTAATTTACTTTCCCTTCACTTTTTTTTCTCTTTTCTTAACTTTTTCCTTTGTTTCTTATTTCTGTTTCTTTGCTTTCTTTTTGATCTTTTCTTTTCACTCTCATTTTTTTTTTCAGAATGGTGATTTTTATAATTTGGCATTGGTAATATAGTAATAAATAATTTTGACAATTTATTTTCTTTCAAATCTTTCTCTTGTTTCTTATTATTTATTTGTAAGACTAGGAAAAGAAGAAGGAACTTGAAATATAGAAGAAAGAATTAATTAGCAAGAAGAAAATAAAAATTAATAAAATCAGCATATAAAAAAATGGATGATATTTGATGATATTTATTATTTATTTGTAAAACTAGAGGAAGAAGAAGGAAGTTGAAATATAGAAGAAAGAATTGAAATTAGCAAGAAGAAAAAAAAAATTGATAAAAATACAAAAATCCAAAATGAGATTCACAAAAGAAAATTCATTAAGGTTTCAAACAGAAATATCTGACAACAGTTCAAGTTTTGTTAATTTACAGAAATTAGTATGGAGATTGTTGTCTATTTTGTTTTTACTATATTAGTAACTACTTAAAATATTATTATTTTATAATTAAAATATATTTAAAATATACATAAAAAATATCTAATTTAGATATTACTAAGTATTTTTTAGGTATATACTTAAAATATACTTAATTTTAAATATGTTTTAATAATATGTTAAATATGTTTTCAGTATATACCTAAAATATACTTACTCATTATCTAAATTAAGTATTTTTTAAGTATATTTTAAATATATTTTAATTATAAAATAATAATATTTTAAATAGTTTTTTATATACTTAAAAAATATTTAATAAAATATATTTTGAATATATTTTAAATATATTTTAAGTATATTTTAAATATCATAGTTTTTATAAAGAATTTAGTGAAAATTTTTAAATTATTATATGTAAACTCAACTGTAAGTAATAATTTATTCTAATTGTTTTGTTAATAGTTGATATATGTTCTTAATATTTTCTCCAAGGTTCAATTCATTTGTTCAGATTGCTTATTAGTAAAGTTCTCCACAAGCCTTAAGGGCTCATGAGCCTATCAAGCCCGGTCAAGTCAAGCCTAGAATTATAGACTTATGACTCGCGAATCTAGGGCTCACAAGCTTAAGCCTAACTAAGGCTTGGTTTGACTGAGCTTGACAAGGCTTGTTGAGTTCTCAAGCTTAATGTATAAACTCATGAGCCTATTTATAAGACTTATGAACCTATATATGGCTCGTGAGCTTGTTATAGTACTTATGAGCCTTTATATGGTTCACGAACTTATGCAATAACTCGTGAGCCTAATATAACATCAGGAAATTTTTTTGATGTAATATTCCATAATTTAATGCTTATAAAAATATTTACTCTAAAAAAATTTCATAGATCTTTAATTATATAAAAATCTGATCATCTTTAATTATATAAAAATCTGAATATCTTTTTTTTTTTTAAAAAAAAAAAAAAATTATCTTCTTTGAAGTATTTCGAAGTATGTGGACATATTTAAAAGTAAGTAAATTTTTTTTTAAAACAAATAAATAAAACTAACAATATACTTACCCTTACTTCTTTTTTTTTTGAAATCATCTCACAGATTCGAGATTTAAGATGGGTAAAAAATGTAATTATTTGATTTTTTTTTTTTAAAAAAAAATTAATATATTAAAAAATTTACTTACCTTGTTTTTTTTCTTAATAATACACCTACCTTTCTTCTTCTAGTTTGTGAGAATACCATGAGATCAAAATAGGTTTCGCAAACATGAGAATGTTTAGTGAGTTTTTTCTTTTTTATTTTTTTATTTTTTTTTTAAATAATTATTAAAAAACCTATACTTATCTTACCCCTTACCTTAATAATATACTTCCCTTTCTTTTTTTCTAGTTTGTGAAATAGCGTGAGGTCGAAATGGACTTTGCGAGCTTGGAAGATGTTGGAGAGTTTTTTCTATTTATTATTATTTTTTTAAAAAAATAATTAAAGAAACCTATACATACCTTATCTCTTGCTTTAATAATATACTTACTTTTCTTCTTTTCTGGTTCGTGGGGATAGCGTGAGGTCGAAATAAGTTTTGAAATAGGCTTCGCGAATTCGGAGGACGTTTGATGAGTTTTTTCTATTTTTTTTTATTTTTTTTTTAAATAATAAAAAAAACTATACTTACCTTATTCCTTGATTTATTAATACACTTACCTTTTTTCACCTTGACTTTGCTGGTTCGTGGGATACCTTTGAAAGCTGGAATTGGCTTCATGAGCTCAAGGAACGTTTAGTAAGCTTTTTTATATTATTTTTTATTTTTTTTTTATATAATTAAAAAAAATCTATACTTACCTTATCTCTTGCTTTAATAATATACTTATCTTTCTTCTTTTCTGATTCGTGGGAATAGCGCAAGGTCGAAATAAGCTTCGAAATAGGTTTCGCGAATTCAGAAGATGTTTGATAAGTTTTTTCTATTTTTTTTTTTTGTTTTTTTTTTTAAAAATAATTAAAAAAAACCTATACTTACCTTATTCCTTGCTTTATTAATACACTTAACTTTTTTCACCTTGACTTTACTAGTTTGTAAGATACTTTTGAAGGCCAGAATTGACTTCGCGGACTCAAGAGATGTTTGGTATATTATTTTTTATTTATTTTTTTTATATAATTAAAAAAACCTATATTTACTTTATCCCTTGCTTTAATAATACACTTATCTTTCTCCTTCTCTCCTTGGGAATTGGGTGAAATTTGATTCATAGAACTGAGAGAATATATTTTATTTATTTAACTCTATAATATAGTTTAAGTTTTATTTCTAGTCTTTAAATTCTAAAGTATTAAATAAATATATATAATAAAGTAAAATAAAGTAAGCACGTTTATACTGTATATATACTAGTAAAATAAACTTGTATTTTTTTATAATTAAATCATCCATAAATCATCTGAAATATCAACTTAATAATAATATTTATTAAATTATCTAAAATAATATTTTAAATAATTTAATATATTAAATTATTCAATTTTAAGTAATATAAATGATTTTTATAATTTTTAGGTGATTTAATATTATTTTAAATCACGAACAATTTGATGCAACTTATATTAGATTAGATTCTCTAAATTTTTCTTGTTACTAGCTATTATTGTCATTTTTATTTCCTCTTACAATTATTTTTGTCACAATAGAACTTAAAAAATATAGGTAAAATGTCAAATACTGAAGACCATTTTAAAGAACATTTTGAAGAATATTTTGAAAATCATGATACTGATAATGAAGTTCTTTCTATTCAAAATACAATTATATCTCTTCCAAAAAAAAAACTTCTAAAATTTATCAATATTTTACTTATGGAACTGACGAAAGGTGACATTGCAAATATTGTATGTAAGTATTATTTATTTTTTATTTATATTATTTTATTTTTATATTTATTATTTTGCATTTAACATTTTTTTATTTATTATAGTGTTAGTATATCTGACAAATCTATATTAACTTTAAATCATCATATGTCCTGATTTCATGTAAAAATTCTTGGAAGTGTAGAAGCTGAACCAATAAATAATATTTTACTAGTATAATAAAAGAAACTATATATATATTTATTTTTTTTATATTAAAAAAATATAATTATTAAAATACTATTTTTTTGTAGTTTACTCAAAAAGGCTTTCGAAAAAAGTTACTTGAATAGATTGTGATTAGTGATTAACCATTTACTGTAGTTGAGGAAAAGGAATTCAAACAGATAATAAAGTAATTACATAATGATATTATACATGTCACCCAAATTTCAAAATAATTTGAAATTTGGGTAGTAGAATAGGCTCAAATTATTTGGACTTCAAAGGTCAAAAAAGCCCAAAGCCCAAATTATTTTTAGCAGTTCAAATTATTTTTGGCAACTCAAATTATTTTTAATAGCTCAAATTATTATTGACAGTTCAAATTATTTTTAGCAGTGAAAAAAATATTTGAAACTAATTACTTATTTAAAATTTGTGATACAATAGATTTGATAATCATTTTTTATATTAAATTTTTTTTTTTTAATCTTTGCTTTTTTTTTTAAAAAAAAAAAATAAAACTAAACTCATATATCCTTTGCCTTAATTAAAGCTCCTCATAGGCCGAGCCTCATAAAGCTCAGGCCGAGCTGAGCCCAAAAGTCTTAGGCTCGGCTCAAACCTGAGTTTATAAGTTAGGCTCGAGTCGAGCCGAGCCTTACTTATATAGGCTCAGCTTGGCTCGAGCCTCATAGTAGGCTCATAAACTTAACAATTCACAGACTTTTTTTAATAATGCGAATTTCTTTATT
>CAJVPK010001052.1:0-16486 GCA_910592015.1 Diversispora eburnea | reverse complement strand
TAATTCTTATAGTTATACTTAGTTTTATTTATTAGTTTTAGTATTATTTTATCCCGTTGTCTTTGTAAATTGTAGAATGTTTACACGGATAACAACATCTGTATCAGCATATAATCCCATCATATAAAACCAGACAAAAGTTATTATATTTGCCTTTTCTATTGCTTTCACTTCCAGCTACTTCGTAAAATAATTTGTAGTTACTATAATGTACTTCTTCATTGTGAACGTTAATTTCAAGGATCTCATGATGTCTATGTCTAATCGCTTGAAGGCTTGTCTTACTTTAATAAGTCACAACTTTTCAGTTTTTGTAGACTTGCCTTGTCATTGACAAATGTCACAAGTCTTTACATACTTCTTTATATCAATATTCATTGTAAACCAGAAGTATTGTTGTCTTGTCTTATTAATTATTACCTTTATGCTGAAATGTCCTGCATTTGGCACACTATTTTTATTGTATAATATTCTTATTACATCATTCATTAATATTATCTGTAATGAGCTGTCATCCTTATTACATTGGAATAATAAATTATCTTGTATGATATAATAATTTAATTGCTGTCATAATTGTCATCATTGCTTGCTTGTCCAATTCAGTGGGAGAGAGTAATTAATTAAGTATTTTGTTATTTGATCGTAAATGTTGATACTACCTGCTAGAAGAATGAGGGCAAGTACAACAAGTGCTTGAATTTAGCCCAGTAGTTATCAGTGGGTTTTGAGAATATGGAAAGACAAATAATACTAAAGTAACTAATATTCTATACTATAGCATAACAAAAGCAAAGAAACTGAATAAGACAAGAAAAAGGCAAATTGGAGTAGTTACAAGGAAGGAATGTTAAATATAGAGAAGAGAAAATATGGCAAATTCTAATCTAAAGAAAATAAGAAATAAAATGAAATAGTTTCTCTAGAACTTGATAGGGATTTAAAAAATAGATGAATTTAAAGAATGAAAAAGATGAATTCTGGCTAAGTCACATGACAGTTGAGCAAAAAAATTAAAGATTGATAGTTTATTCTTAGATTTTAAGACTCTGGATTATACAATAAAGATTTTATTTATACTGTAAAAACAAATGCAAGGAGAGAAATAAACATATATGTAATTTATTTATAGACAAAATAAAGATTTTATTAAATAAAAGTAAAGAAAGTACAAGGAGAAATAAAGAAAGTAAAGTATCTATCCTAATTTTACTCAAAAACTATTTAAAGAATTAATCAAGGTAAAAAAAATGACATTATTAATTGTATTCTTTTTATTAATACTAGTATTAATTATTAATTGATACATAAGGAAGAAAAATTAAAGTTACTTTTATAGTTATTCCAATTCTATTCTAAAAATATAAATTAATCTATCAATTGATTATTTGATGAAAGAAGAAAAAAGAAAGAAAAAGAAAGAAAATATCAAAATACTTAATTCTGGTCTTGTTTAGCTTCTTGGTTACTGTGGAGGTAGTGGCAGTTTAAAACATTTGTATCTTTGCCTTATTGAATGGTCTTTCGTTAAGAAGAGTGGTTACTATCTAAGCAAAATGGCATTTTCCAAAGTAATCCGCAGTAGACCGTAGCATTCACAGTTGCAATATATCAGAAGTCATGTGGCACATGACAGGCACAGCTAAAAGAAATTATAAATATAGGTGGGGAAAGAGAAGAAAGAATCAAGATTTTTAGGATAAATTCAGAATAGAGGGGATGGTGAAGAGGACAAAATAAAATGGATAGTATAAGATAAGTGGATAAGCGAAGATAAGTGACAATAAGTATTAATAAGTAATCTTAGGAAAAGAGAAAAAGAAGTAGAAGGGAGAGCAGCGACAATAAAAGAGAGATTATATAGATGAAAATTAAAGGTAATGGGATGTGATGGATGGGAAAGTATGATGTTGACAATGAAGAGAACAAAAAAAAAATAGTAATAACACCTAAGTCAATTTCAAAAGGTTTCATAAGTTCTTTGCTATTTGTCTGAGTTTTTGTATTTCTTCCATTTGTGTATTTTTTTTTTAATACTTGATATGAGATAGGGTATCTGCGTTAACATTAAGACACCTTTGTTTGTAAATGATTTTGTAATCATACTTGAATAATTCATAAATCTAATGTACAATTCTTCCTTTCAGCTGTAGATGGTTCTTTAGCTATGTAAGGACTAAGTTGTTAGTATAAAGATCAAACTTAGGACCATGCAAGTATGCTTAAAGTATTACATGGCTCAAATAGCTACAAGGTATTCTTTCTTGATGATAGTATAGTTTTGTTCAGTGTTACTCAATAATCAGCTGACATAAGCAACAGGATGTTTGTACTACAGATATTCTTAAACAACTATACACACTGGTGTGATCTGAAGGTACATGAGCAAGTGGAGTAAAAGTATCTTTACCAACTTGTTCTGCAAACTTTTGAATCTTATGTTTTGACTTTCTGAAGTAACCTTAATCAAGAAATTAAAGGGTTTATAAGGTTTATTACAAAATTGGTAATAGAGGCATTACGGGCTGTTAGCTGTTTCTCACCAATATTACCATTTGTCACGAAATAAAGTTTTATTAAGTTTTTCAAATTATTACAAAATATTTCAATTGTTCAAGAAATTATTATTGCAATTATTATTTATAAAAATGTTTGCAGATCTCAGAAATTTATAAAAAAAAAGTTACAAAAGTATAAAATCGTAATAAAAGCCGATCCGCCTTTCTTACCCCAAATTACCAGTTATTTTATACATTTTCAAACTTGTTTTCTTTCATCCTTTTGTTGTCGCGTCTACACTATTTATTATTAATGTTAATATAAAGCTAAAATAAAGCATCTAAGTTATATTAATTAAATAATAAATTATTTATAGTTAAAAAAAAAAACTCAATTATAAGGGCATGCAAATGATAAATAAATGGGGTAATTTACTTCAACATTTATGGTTGTTAAATTTATATTTATAAAGTTTTCGCTTTACATCTGAGGAGTGACAATTTAAAATGAATTTCAGATTTCGTCTTTCCTATAAACTATGAGACTATTAATTTTATAATGGAACGTGTGAACAGGCTTAAAATTAATATTAAATTATTTATGAATATTATTAACAAGACAATAACTGATAGAATAAAGCGATTATCAATTCGGAGAAGAGTCATTCTTTATTTGAAAGAGCGATAGAAAGTAAAAATAAATTAATTAATAAATAAAAATACAATTATTAATATAATACTGGATAATGCTAACATTAATATTCATATGTAGGTATAATTGGATTAGGACAAGCATCTGTTTCATATCCTATTGATTCAAGTATAGACAAAATTCTGGGACCAATTGGAGATGAGTAATTCCCACCTCTTTGGACTAAATATTCTAGTGATTCTCCACGATTGAAAATATATTTCATCAAAAAATCGGAAGTCGTTTCATATATTATACTGACATGACTTATACTAGAACCTTGAAGATAAGGATTTAAACTAGATTCTAAATAAATTTCATCATTCCAACTTGTGTTTTTCGCAGGGGTAAAGGTCAAACTATCATTAGTAGTTGCCGATATAAGTACAAATTCTGCATATTTCCATTGTGAAGATGATTTTACTTGAGTGACAAATTCCGAGTAAGTATCGAATGAAGCTCCAATAGGTACCGCCTCATTTAACTGGGAAGTGTAATTTGTCGAGGTGCTTATTTCACTATTTCTTTTGAACTTTACATATCTATCAAAAATACGTTCCGTAAATCCTTCAAATTGGTTGCCATCATTGAAAGAGAAAGTAGGAGTAAGGCCAGTAGTATCTTGATTATCTAAAGTCTCAAGGTTACTATTCCAACTTGATGAGAATCCAAGTCCATGTATAAGTTCATGTAATACAACTGCATAAAAATCTTGTTGATCAGAACCGATCGGTTCGTCATCGGTTCTAAACCACCAATCTTTGACTATAAAAAATAATATAATTACTGTTAATATTGTGAATATTCTTTTTATATTTTTGTTAATATTATTTTTGATTATTACCTGAATTAAATCTTGCATTAATATCGTAATCATTATATTCAGGATGTACACTTAAGAAAAACTGCTTCACAAGAGCTTGAGGATAGCGTCTTATAATCTTATCATCTGAGGTCAGTGGTATATATCGTGCACTATTAGCAGAACCTTTATAAATATTATAAGAATTACTATGCAATCATTAAAGCGAATAAACTTAGGAGTTATAAATATTGTTTGTTGTTTTTCAATACAACTCACCTAATACAGCTGCATTATTAAGGTCTGTAAAAGTAGCATTTACTTTGATTATTGCTTTTAACTTCAATACTTTTGATATTTCTTTTCCAGCGTCATTAAAGGCCTCTTTGATCTTATTACACAAGGCTGCAGTAGCAGTACAATTATGAGTTACTTCAAAGAAATTGGTAGTCTGACGTTTAACGTAAACATCATTATTCGAAGTAGGTGGACAGTCTACAATTACTTGATTAGAACAATCTAAAGGATCTGGAAAATCGACACATCTCTTTTTTTCAGCTGTTATTGTTAGAAAATGAGTAAAAGTTAAAATGCACAATAATAATGATGAGTAGATTGATTGAGATTTCATCTTTACTATTTGAATTAAGAGTGGGACTTTAAAATGGGGAAAAGTTTACTCGTCTTTAAATAGTTTTCATTATTGTTATTTTTCTCTCGAACTCCGGAAATTAAGTTTATAAAACAATTTGTGTAATGTATATTAGGTAATGTATTGTCAATAGGAACTTCTTTTCGAATTTTTTTTTGCCCATTCTTTTAAAAATTGGCTGAATACTTTCTTTTGGAGATGTACTTCAAAATTTTAGAAATTTAAGGGGTTACGATTTAATTTTTTTGAGATAAAGCGATAAAGTTTAAATTTTCTTATTAAAAAGCACAAAATTACGAATTTAGATTCTTTTCTTTTTTTCGTGTTTCATTATGTTTCTTAATTTAGATTGCAATGTGGGGATATCGAATTTGTGATACTAATACAATGGTGAATTATAAATATTTACGTTGGACCGAAATGTGGTGATCCGTTATGTAATAATATAATGATTGTTGAATTTGTATTCCAATTCCATTGATAATCATTATAAATTATTTTTTTCGTTTTTCCGTTTTTTTTTTCGAAGAGATTAGATAAATTTTATTTAATAATTGGATGAATTGAATCAAATTGACATTAAACAAATAATATATATAAATAACTCCCACTATGATAAATATAATCTTCTGGTTTTTCTCTTTATAATTTCACGTTTTCTCTTTCGATTATTTCTTTTTAACATTATCTCAAATCTTTTTCTGGTAACACTTAGTATTGGGATTCTTCATTGTTTTTCCATACGAGAATTTTTTACAGAGATTTGCGTCCAAAAAAATTTACGGATATTCTCATTAAATTAAAGTAAATTCTCGAGTACAAACTACTTTCTGCAAATAACTGAATGTCATTTAAGGATTGTAAATTAAATTAAATGGAAATAAATAAATTAATTATTAAATTTGTATTTGTCATAAATAATCTAATATCTTTAATATTGAAAATTCCAATTATTTAAAAATTGGAATTGGGCATAAAGAAATACTGTAAATGTAAGAATAAATGCAACGAGAAATCATAAATTTTTTTTAAAAAAAAGAAGCCTATACCTGAGACAAACTTAATCGCTTTCTAACCTTTTTAATATGTTCAAATATATTAGTATGTGCTGCTGAAATCCTTTCTAAATTTGAAGACATTTTAACAAAAGTGAAAGTAGAAATTTGATAAAGGTTCCTCTTTCTAACATATTTATTAATCGACTTATTAGATTTTGCTTGTTTATGTGCACAAACTAGATTACTAAAAATTTTTTTTAATATCTTGCTAAGTAAAAATAAATTAATTATTTTAAATGATAATGTACAAGAATGAAAATTAAAATATTTAATCAAAATTGAAAACTTAAAAAAAATAAAAAATTAAAATAAAATGAATACGAAGGAATAAATACAGAACAAATTTTTATATTCAACGAACCCTAGTTCATATTGTTAGAGACAAATCCAAATAATTCACAGTGTCTCTAGTATGAGATTTTTTTTTTGCGATAATTATTCTGAATAAAAAGAATAAAGTCAAAAAGATGATCGAAGGTTTTAAAATAAAATAAGTAAATTATTTTATTTAGTTTTTTCTCTTTATTTCTTTTAGAAATTTCTTGTCACTAGAAATTTTTAAAAAATTCATCCCGAATTTTTAAATCAAACATGGGTGGTAATTTATTGAATGATTAACCGTAAGACTTAACCTATAACTAACGAGCAATGATATTAAAGATTTTATAGATAAACTTATTGAAATTAACCTTATTGTGATGATTGTTACCTTGACTAAATAGCATCAAATAATTTGAGAATAAAATTAAATCTCCGATCCAAGGAAACTTAGGAATATTTTAATGAGTATGTTGATTGAGTTTATCTCAAGAAAGGAATTCATGTAAAAAAGGAAACTTGATATTCAATTGAATCAATTAAAATTACTAACATCAAAAATAATAAGTCATTGCAAGCAAAAAACGAAATGCTATTAAGAATCAGACGAAACTTATTATGATGAAAAATCAGGGTTTACAATTATTGAATTTTACGACGTAATGATAATTTATATAAAAAAAGTTTTATTTAATAATTTTTTCTTTTATTATAAATATATTTTAAGAATATTATTATTTTATTAGTATAATAAATAATTATTTGATTAAACAAGAATTGCAATATTTGTTGGCACAGTGACAGCTATTTATTTTGTTTATTTGCTTGCACTATTTATCTGTATATTTTATTGTTTGTATTTAGGATTTTTTTAGAATTGCAAAATATAGATTGTAATATTAAATAAAATAGTAATAATCATCCTACTTTGGTGGCACGAAATCACGGGAGATGATATGAGATGATTTGGATGAACTATCATCCTTCATCCAAGATAACTGTTTATTCATCCCCCGTGATTACGAATAACGATGGATGAAGGTAAATAAAGGGTAAGATATAAAATAGCTGTGGGTAAGAAAGAAAAAGAAGAGATTCCTTTTTCACCAAAAAAAAAAGAGATCTAGTTTTCACCAAAAAAAAAAGAGATTCCTTTTTCACCAAAAAAAAGAGATTCCGTTTTCACCAAAAAAAAAAGAACAAGAACCAAAATAAAAATATTTTACTTGATATTTCGAACAATTTAATTTTAGTTTTTATCTTACTTAAATATTTCGAACATTTTTTTTTATTTTTTTTATTTGGTAATAATTTTTTTTATAATACTAAATAATATAGTCGCGGGAATAGCAAAGCAATAAGATACGCCAAAGCAGTAATATCGCTATTGTTATTCTCTTTTATTTATTTTAATAATTTCAATAATAATAATAAATAATTTAGTGTAGTGGAATAATAAAAGTGATAAGATACGTCAAAGCAGTAATATATTGCTTTTGTTATATCCAATATTAAACTCTAAAAAAATACAGTGAACTATTTCTTTTATTTCTTGGCAAGCTACATCAAAAGTCTACAGTAGTTTAGTAGTGTGCAAGTGGTAATAAAGATACTTTTACTCCACTTGCTCATTGTACCTTCAGATATTACATGTAGTTACATAAGTCATGATTGTTAGTAAGCAGGTTTAGATCAACTAATTGCCTGATCTTACTATGTGAGATTAATTTTGAAATAAATTTCGTTGATAATAAATTTGAGACTGATTGGCGTAACTTTCCATATCATTCTGCAAAGACCATGACAGAATTTTGGTGCCTCCTGTGAGGTTGGCATAAAGTATCTTTATCATTTTTTTTTCTTTTTAGTAAATCTGTTTCACGCATTTACAAAAATCTTTACCATATAAAGCTAGTTTGGTGACACAAATTGGTAATCAGGTGAAATGTCATGGGGGATGATAATTTGTGGTACTAGATGAACATTCAGGTAATTGTTATCCCAGGTGAGATGACTGTACAAGGATGAAGGATGAAGGATAAAGGATAAAGGATGATACACAAAGAATGAAGGATGATGCACAAAGGATGAAGGATGAAGTACAAAGATGAAGGATGAACTGTAAACAAAAGAGAAAGTATAAATATGACTGTTGTCAGGTGTAAGTTTCATAAGAAGTTCAGATTGTACCAGCTAGTTAATTAATTATTACTTAGTGTAATGGAATATATCAAAATATTTTAATTATTATTGGATGGAAAAGTAAACTTACTTCAGGGACAGTAAAATAGACATCCTAACACATGATAATATTTCTGTCGCTAAATTATAATTTACTTTTAAAAACTTTATACTTTATATTTTAATAAACTTATATCTTGTGTCATAATATTGCAAAATATTATTAATATTGTTTGATACTGTGTTAATTGCTTTTACTTCACCTTACTCACTGTGCCTTCATGATTAATTGATTATTATTTGATTATTATTATTATTTATTATATATTTATTATCTGTTTAGAGATAGGCCAATTAAATCAATTGTATTAGCTGTGACCTACTGGTAGATAGAGTGTATTATTATGTTTGTGTGATGCAAACTTTGAGACTGATTTGAAAAATTATTCAAAATACTTTACACAAGTATGACACTAGAATTTATTTTCAAGAACTTTTCTTCTTTTTCTTTTTTGCAACTATTCTTGTTTGAAACGGAACTGAATCAGTTACTAAAAATAGAATAAAAGAATAAAACCACTAATTTCCAACCTTCAGTAAGAAATGGTGATCAAAAACAGCCTTTGATATAATAAAATCATCATTAATCAATGGATCAATGGCAAGAATCAATCAAACAAAAATCAGTATAACAAAATGAAATAAAAAGAAAATACTATTTTTTTTTCTTTTTTGAAATGTCCAATTGATAGCCCAATGAAGTAATAGACAACTTGTCAAGAAAGAAAATAACCAGAAGAATAATCAGGGAAATGAGCTGAGTCACTGAAGGGAACAAAACTAATACTTTAATAAGAGGACTACAAGATTCCTTCTGTATAAGAAATGATGCCAAGATGCTAACATTCTGCAGAGGGAATCAAGATCCTATGGAATAGTTGAAGAAGTTCAATAGGTCTGCAAGAATAAATAAATATATTAGTGAATACAAGTTTAGTATAGTTAGTGAATACTGTTACCTCTGATTTTATCTTTATTTTTATTAATTATTTATATATAAATGCATCCTTCAGGAAATCAACATTAGGGTGCATTTATAAAGGGAATGCATTTATTAGGGAATTTTACTAAGTGTTATTATGCATGGAACTTGGAGTATAGGATGTATTTATAGAGAGGTGCACCTTATAGAGAGTGCATTTATAGAGAGTTCACTGTATTCGTATATATATTATTTTATTATTAGATATTATATAATTATTTCTTATCATTAGATAGTATTACAGTAGATCAATTTAATAGTCTGTAGTACAAATTAAATATTATTATTTAAATTAGTAAATTCCTAAATTCTTGTTAATCTGTAATACTAGAACACAAATTTGAGTACAAGCCAGAGTATGAGTTAATATCTCAGTTAAAGTACAAGTTAAATTAACAGTTAAGGTACTATTTAGAATATTAGCATAGTTACTAGTGAAATTTACAGTCAGATTACAAGTTAGCTTAGCAGTTAAAATTATAATGTATATAAAGGTAAGAATTTTCTCAACTCAGTCTTCAGTTTTTAGTCAGTTTTTTAGTTTTCGAATTAGTTAGAATTTGTTAAGTAATAAAGTTAATATTACACAATCCTTTGAGTTCCTTGTTTATTGTATTCTTTTAATAATTGATAAACTGTTTGCTCCTATTTTCAAGTCTTCATACCACTGTTAATAGTAAATACACCTCTTTCATAATTGGAAGTACTTAATTCCTTCTACATATAAACCCTAGTATTGTGATTATTTTATCTTGAGATTAGTAATTCTTATAGTTATACTTAGTTTTGTTTATTAGTTTTAGTATTATTCTATCCCGTTGTCTTGGTAAATTGTAGAAGGTTTACATGGATAACAATACCTACAAGATGTGACAGGACAATAGTTCAGAGAAACACAAGGAGGATGAAATCCTATCACACACTGGGACAATAGAAACCATATATTATTTGAATCTTCCTTTTTGACTACTTTCAAAATTGCTACACTGATAAACAAGTAAAGGTACAAGTTGCAGATGAAAGTACAAAAACTAAACAAAACCATAAAATGATATACTAATGATACAATAAGCTGATTGAGAGAATTGATGGAGAAAACTGGTAAAGTGAAAATGAAAAGGTCTGGCACTTCTTGAAAGAACTTCAAAAAGATGTTGCTTATTAAATATGACCACTTATTTTATCCCAAGAAAACTCTTCGTTGGAAATGGCAATCAAAATTGTGAGATAGTTTGAAGAAAATATGCAAACCTATGATGAAACTGCAGCTGGATATGGCATCATCGCACCAATGGGTATGCAGGAATCTATACCTTTATACAATAGTATCAATAAGAAAAAAGACAGAATAGAGCAAATAGTACAAAAAGCCCTGGTCCCGATATCACTTTTGTTATTCTGCTACACTAAATTTATGTTTGAAATTATTACAAAATATAAAAGAAATAAAAGAGAATAACAATATTGATATATTACTGCTTTGGCATATCTTATCACTTTGCTAGTCCTGCAACTATATTATTTATTATTATTAAAAAGTATTACAAATTAAAAGTAAAAATAAAACTAAAGTAAAATTTAAGTAAAAATAAAACTAAAATTAAAATTGTTTGAAATATCAAGTAAAATATTTTTATTTTGGTTCTTGTTCTTTTTGGCAAAAAGGAATCTCTCTTTCTTTCTTTTCACAGCTTTTTTATATCTTCCCATTATTTACTTCCATCCACCATCATCCATAAACACGAAGATATTATCTTCATATTGGATGAAGGATAATGTGTGATGTACAAGGATAATTTAATCCAAATAGTGACACCTTGTTTAGGACGTTTTCGTGCCACCTCACTAAAATCAAGATACTTGTACTGCTCAACAAAATTTATCACGTTAAATTCACATCTCTCCCATAAGATGGTGGCACAAAGTGCCACCATCGCACTAGTAATAATAGTAAAGGAGAAAAAATAAAGAAATTTTTTTATTTATTTCTAAATGAAGCTGTTAATAATGAAAAAATAATAAAAATTAAATAAAATGTGAAATTAAAAAATAATAACTATATTATTTGGAGATTTTATACTATCAATCATGTGGTTCTAACTTTTGATTTTCTAATTGATATTAGGTATGTTACAAGATTTTAGGATAATTATAGTTCCGATATACATACATTATCAAGAAAATGTTAATGAACAAAGCCAAAATAAAGCTTCTAAGTTATATTAATTAAACAATAAATTTATTTGAAGTATGGTTGTTAAGTTTTTATTCATAAAATTTTCCGTTTTACATCTGAGAAGTGACAATTTAAAATAATATCGCATAAATTAAAGATTTCGTTCTTTCCTATAAACTATGAGAC
The DNA here is from genome assembly GCA_910592015.1 of Diversispora eburnea. Taxonomy (NCBI): domain Eukaryota; kingdom Fungi; phylum Glomeromycota; class Glomeromycetes; order Diversisporales; family Diversisporaceae; genus Diversispora; species Diversispora eburnea. The sequence goes on along the minus strand of CAJVPK010001052.1, from coordinate 4,882 downwards.
AATATAATGAGTGTAATAAAATTTTTATAATTTGAGCAAGATTAAATCTCGGAAATTGACAGTCTAAATTTTATTATTTTTTTAGTTGTTGCCTTTACAATATTCATAATATTAATAAAAATTAAATATTATTTGAAAGTGCGATAGAAAATAAAAATAAAAATATCTAATTTTATAAAACTATGATTAATCTAAAATCTATTGAAAATAATAATAATTCTAACATTAACATTCATATGTAGGTATAATTGGATTAGGATAAGCATATGTTTCATATCCTATTGTTTCAAGTATAGACAAAATTCTGGGTCCAATTGGAGATGAGTAATTTCCACCTCTTTGGACTAAATATTCTAGTGATTCTCCACGATTGAAAATATATTTCATCAAAAAATCAGAAGTTGATTCATATATTAAACTGACATGACTTATACTAGAACCTTGAACATAAGGATTTAGACTAGATTCTAAATAAATTTCATCATTACAACTTGTGTTTTTCGCAGGGGTAAAGGTTAAACTACCATTAGTAATGGCAGATAATAATGCAAATTCTGCATAATTCCATTGTGGAGAAGATTTTATTTGAGTGACAAATTCTGAGATATTATTGAATGAAGTTCCAATAGGTATCGACTCATTTAACTGTGAAGTGTAATATGTCGATGTGCTTGCTACACCATTTGGTATGAACTTTACATATTTGTCAAAAATACGTTCTGTAAATCCTTCAAATTGACTGTCATCATTGAAATTGACATTAGGAGTAAGACCAGTGATATTTTGATTATCTGCAAGCTCAATGTAATTACCCCAACTTGATGAGAATCCAAGTCCATGTATAAGTTCATGTAATATAACTGCATAAAAATCAAATTGATCAGAACCGATTGTTTCGTTAACGGTTCTAAACCACCAATCTTGGGCTATAAAAATAATATAATTAAATGTTAATATTATGAATATTCTTTTGATATTTTTGATAATAACAATTGATTATTACCTGAATTAAATCTTGCAATAATATCGTAATCATTATATTCAGGATGTACATCTAAAGAAAATTGTTTTACAAGGGCTTGAGGATAGCGTCTTATGATCTTATCATCTGAGGTCAGTGGTATATATCGTGCACTACTTGCAGAACCTTTTTTTAAATGTTATAAATATTACTATGAAATCATAAAGCGAATAAACCTAGAAATGATAAATATTGTCTATTGTTTTACAATCTAACTCACCTAATATAGCTGCATTATTAAAGTCTGTAAAAGTAGCATTTACTTTGATTATCTGTTTTAACTTCAATACTTTTGATATTTCTTTTCCAGCGTCATTAAAGGCCTCTTTGATATTATTACACAAGGCTGCAGTAGCTGAACAATTAAGAGTTACTTCAAAGAAATTGCTGGTTTGATGCTTAACGTAAACATCATTATTCGTTGTAGGTGGACAGTCTATAATTACTGTATCAGAAGGATTTGTAGGATCTAGAATATCGACACATCTTTCAGCTGATATTGTTAGAAAATGAGTAAAAATCAAAATGCACAATAATAATGATGAGTAGATTGTTTGAGATTTCATCATTACTATTTGAATTAAGAGTGGAACTTTAAAAAGGAGAAAATTTTACTCGTCTTTAAATATTTTTTTTTATTATTATTTTTCTCTCGGACTCCGAAATTAAGCTTATAAAACAATTTGTGTAATATATATTAGATAATGATAAAAACTTTTCGAATTTTCTTTGCATCTTCCTTTTTAAAAATTGGCTGAATACTTTCTTTTGGAGACGTACTCCGAAATTTTTAAAATTTAAGGGGCTGCGATGTACTTCAAAATTTTAAAAATTTAAGGGGCTGCGATGTGCTTCAAAATTTTAAAAATTTAAGGGGCTACGATGTACTTCAAAATTTTTTGGAAGATGTTCGAATTTTCTAAATGTTAAAGAGCACAAAATTATGAATTTAGATTCTTTACTTTTCTCGCGTTTCATTATTTTTCTTAATTTAGATTGCCAATGTGATTGTCGAATTAGTGATACTGATACAATGGTGAATTATAAATAGCTAGTCGAAATGCGGTGATCTGTTATATAATGATTGTGAATTTGTGATACAAATAGTGAAAATTATGAAGCCTCTTTAATCTATATTTATTGACTAAATTAGGTGCACGATAATTATTACTGTTAACCTAATATATTCGTTGGTAATTAATAATAATTTGTAATACCTTCACAAAATCAGAATTCCATTGATAATCATCATAAATTATTTTTTTCGTTTTTCCGTTTTTTTTTCGAAGAGATTAGATAAAATTTATTTAATAATTGTATGAATTGAATCAAATTGACATTAATTATATAATGCTAGATATAATATTCTTGTTTATCTCTATATAATTTCACGTTTTCTTTTTCCATTATTTCTTTTCACATTATATTAAAATCTTTTCTGATATTGTGATTCTTCGTTGTATTTCCATCCGAAAAATTTTTTAAGCGTAAATCTCTATAATACTACAGATAATAAAATTTTCCGGATACTCTCACTAAATTAAAGTGAATTCTCGAGTGCAAACTACATTCTCAAAAAAGGAATGTCACTTAAAGGCTATAAATTAAATTAAATATTAAAAATATATTTATCATGGAAATCTCCAAATTTCTTCATTGTGAATCAATTCATACAAGATTTCCATTATTGTAATAATATAGTATCTTTTAACAAAGTGAATTAAATCAGATTTTTTTACTCCATAGAATCCTATTAATTAAATAAATTAATTAAAAATTGGGATTGAGTATACAGATAGTAAATGTAAGAATAAATACAACGAGAAATCATAAAATTTTAAAAAACAAAGAAACCTATACCTGAGACAAACTTAATCGCATTCTAACCATTTGAATATGTTCAAATATATGTATGTTTTATCAATTTTCGACCAGTGTATGTCTCTTTCATAATTGATCGTACTTAATTCCTTCTACGTATAAACTCTCGTATTGTAATTATTTTATCTTGAGATTAGTAATTCTTATAGTTTATTTAGTTTTGTTTATTAGTTTTAGTATTATTTTATCCTGTTATCTTTGTAAATTGTAGAAGGTTTATACAGATAACACCATCCAGATGTAAGATTTACTTGAATCATCAATCATGTTTGTAAAATCTGATGGTTATCTTACAGTAACATGTTATAACCAAAACAACCAATCAAAAATGTTAAAGTGCATAATTTTGGATTTTTTTTAATAATAAAGATGTATATATTTGAAAAATGTTAATGGCCTAATGGTTTGATTAAAATTATTAAAATAAGGTATATATAAATATTTAAGTTTGACATTATAAAATACTCAAAAAAAATCTAACCATTAAGATTTTAACAACTTTCAATAAAAAAAAATTCTTCTAATTACGATTTACTATTCTATAAAAAAATATCCAAAATATAGTTGACAAGATGTTATATTATCATTAAGAATTGCTCTTTTCAGTAGTTTTACTCTACCAGGAATTGATTTTTGAATATTCCCATTTATTCAATGAAAAAATAAGCTATCATTTGTTTCCTATTAATGGTGTTGCAAATGTGTAGAGTAGTTCTAACACTTTCACCTATCAGTTTCAGAATTTGTCTCACACAAACTTATTTTTGATACACTATATCTGCCAGTTGGTCAAGCAATCCATTGATCTAAACTTGCTTATCTCGAAACAGACAATAAAAATAATATAATTCATTTTAATTCTTCTTAATTCTTTATTTTTAATCTAAAGGCTTAGTGAATAAGATAAAGTAAAAGTGCTAACACAGTATCAAATAATATTTAACAATATTTCACAATATTGTGATACAAAAGATAAGTTTATTATAATATAAAAGGTACAAATTTAAAAGTAAAGTATCATTTAAAAATAGAAATATTATAGGTTATATGTCTATTTTACCATTACTAAAGGAAGTTTACTTTTCTATCTAATAATATTATTGTTTGAATTTATTCAGAAAACTAATTGAAATTTATTAAAAAGACTATTGAGATACCATTTCTTGTCTCTAACAAGCACTTTTTTTATACTTTTTAACTTCATTCAATTTTTATCTGTCATCCTTTGTACTTCATTTATCATATTTACATGTTGTCCTTCATCCTTGTGTATCATCCTTCATCCTCATGCATTATCTTTTAGATGGTCACACAAGTTATTACCCTTGTATTCATCCCCTATGATAATTTGCATGATTATTAATTTATCCTGCCACAATGGAATTACTGATATTATCTCATGCTAAAGGATTATGACATTCAAATATACTCTTAACTTTCATTAATGTAATGTATTAACATGATATTTTATAGACTTCCATATGCAAATTAATATTTTCTTTTTATATATATGAAAATTTTGAGTAATTACCCACTTAATGACATTGCGATGGTACAAATTAGTAATTATGCAGAGTATCACAGGAGATAATAGACTGTGATACTAAGATAATTGTATGGTCATCTTAGGTGATAATTTGTGTAGCCATCCAAAGTATTAGCCAAAAGATGAAAAATGATACACTAAGATGAAGGATAATACACAAGGATAAATGATAATGTACAAAGATGACACTAGTCAAATAAAAAGAATTGCAATACTAAATGGTGATTCCTAATTATAGATCAGCTAAAAATCAGAAAAAATTGACTGTCCTATTGCATCTTATATTATAAATCAGCTAAAATCAGAATTTCTTTTCAGTATACACAGGTCGAAATCCATATTTCAGGCATATATCAGGGACCAATCGGGTAGCTATCGGGGGGACCAATAGATATCCGATAGGTGCCCGATAGGTATCCGATAGGTGTAATATA
>CAJVPK010001051.1:0-16520 GCA_910592015.1 Diversispora eburnea | reverse complement strand
AAATAAAAAGTTTTATATGTAGCAACGATCGATAATTATTTCTGATCAGTTTTACTAATTATAATTATTACTTCATAAAGTAACCCGGAGCAACCCGGAGCAACCTGCGGAGTACCAGTGATACATTTAACCCGGGTTGGGTTGGGTTGACCATTGCTCCACTATAATATGAACTCAACCCAACCCATTATGTTCTATTAACAACCCTATTCGAGGGGTATGAATCATACCCCTCGAATATCAATTTTTATTATGCGAAAAGCATAATATTCGTCACCTAAAATTTATCACGCTCGTGAAATATCATGTGTCTATTATTTAATCATGTGCTTTATTTTTATTGGTTGGTAATCACACTGTTGAATGTGTGATTTTTGCCTGTTTTCTAGGGAATTATTTCTCATTTAAGTTTATTCAGTGAATAAGTAAATAATTTTTCCCAAGCATCCAGTAATTTACAATGTCGTTTATTTAATATGATAAATTGGATCATAATAAATAATAAAATGAAAAATAATAATAGCCACCAATCACTCAGAAAAAATAATTAAATTAAATGGTGATTTTTTTTTCGCGTGATTAATATTACACTTGATTTTATTCGGAATTGTAGCATTGATATACATAATGTTTAATGAATTTCGTATAAATACTTTTACCGAAGTCCATACGTTTTTGTGTTTGCGTAATAAATATTAAAATGCCATTAATACTGTAAATGCAATTTTTTTGCATACTAGAAACATTTGTCAATTTTAAACGCAATTTACGTTTCTTTTTTTCAAAAAAAAAAAAAAAAAATTCAATCATTCATACCATAAGCAAACAAACAAAAAAATGGCATCTAATATATGCTCAGAATGCAATCAAAAATATATCGTTGTCTATAGTAAATGGTACAAACCGTGAAATTCGAAACATTTCTAAAAGGATTTCAATAATTGTACAAGCGAAGTGGAAATGACAAAATAAATAAATTCATTCAAAATTCTCAACTAAATACTAATAGTCGAATTTGCAAAGCGTGATAATTGGAATAAAAATTATTGAATCTATGGGTATTACCTTACTGGTTGAAGAACATTCATAGATCAGATATAATTCACCAAGACTTCCATCTTGGAAAATTTTATCATCCGATTTTAAAGAAAATATGCTGATTTCAGATTTTGGATTAAGTAATTTAATAGGGGTAAATCCAAATAGTCCCGAAAAAAAGAATATATTTGGTGTATTACCATATATTGAACCAGAGGTATTAATTGGTGAAGAATATACAAAAGCTGCAGATGTACGTATAATTATTTGGAATGTTGATAAATAAATATAAACATTAATTATCATATTAACGTGATGACATGTTAAAAAATTTTCCCAAAAATATTAAAGATTGAATATTAAATTTTATATAAAACGAAAAATATTCAGACTTTAATTATTATACAATAACTATGAAAATATATTTAAAGAGTTTAGATGCGAACACCACATGATTGAATTATTGAGGGGGTAAAGATTGAATAATTGCTTTATAAGATAATGCAGTATCTTCAGGAAGATAATCAATAAGTTCGTCATCATCCATAGTCATATATTTATAAAGATCCACGTTAAGAAAGAAAGGGTCAACGTCTTGATTTATATTTAGAAGTGGAGAATTAGTGAACGGAGGATAAGCATCTAGAAAGTTTTGATAAATATTACGAAGTGAAAGAGGTGGATGAATTGGAAGAATTGGATGATTTTTGTAAGTGGTGTCTAAAGGATTTTTATCCAAAGGGACGTGATAATCATTTGCATCAGATACTTGATTAATGTGGACAAAACAAAGAGAAGGAACAATTTCTTCGAAACGTCTTTTAACATCTTTTGCAAACTGTTTGTAATAATCTTTAATATGTTGTGGTTCATTTTTCCAAGAAATACTGGAAATTTTAGATACATCTATAAGCTCAAGATTAAACTTTGCAACTATACGACTATATTCTTTTCGATAAATCATAAATGCATTCATGGTTCGATTAACGTTCTTAATTCCATTTTTTAAATGCATTTGTACAATTTCATCTATAGTAATAGACGGAGGAAATGGTACTTTTATTATGTTTGTAGTATTTTGGTGATTAATAAAAGACATATTGATAATAAATAAAAAGTTTTTTACGTTCGAGGAGGGTTGAGGAGGATTGGGGAGGGTTGAGCTGAGGAGGATTGAGAGATGTTATTTATATAAAAAATTTATTGCTAAATTAATTATAGTATAAAGTATTTATAATTGAACTTTTTTTTGATTCGGAATGCTCTTTTTATGTGCGTTCGTTATTGCTTATTTTTTAAATTAACTCTTAGCTTTACTTTCTATTAAGCATGGTAAATAACATAGTGTATTGTGAATTCTAAGACTGAAATCCAAATCAATTTATTATCTTTATTATCTAAAAATGATCGTCGCACATAAAGTGCTGTGGGACAATACTTTTAAATCAAGACAAAAAATCAATGAAGAATTTTCTCTCACAAATATTTTTAATAAGGTTTACGATACAAAGTAAACAAAAGAAATTATTCTGAATTCCTTTAAATTCTTCTCTATAGAAATGATCCAAAATTATTTGTTTAATTTATCAGATTTTCGAACAATAAAATATGGAATTTTCGTCCGTATAGTTCTTTATTGAATTTAACAAAGAAAAATAGTAACACGACTTTATTTATGCTTAAAAATCTGCGCATGATGCACTATAACCAATTTGAGATTTTTGAAGTCCAATTAATTAATTAATTTCGGATACTAGTTATTTAGATTATTTTATCAATTTATAAAATTTTAAAGTAATTAATAATCTATCAGATAAGATAATCGTTACATTCTAATTTCCACCCACATTATCTCGCTTATGATTGATTATTTGTCATCATATTTGTCATCTTTCCAAAGAAAGTGATGATCATTAAAAATCAATTCTCCGTGAAAAAAAAATTCTTAAAATAGATGTTGATGTGATGATAATAATATTATTTGTTTTGATAATTAATTGATTGTAAATATTGTTATTGTTATTATTCATAATATTTATTTTTAGGTCATATCAGTTCAGTTTATCAGTTCAGTTGAGTTTTATAAAGGACCCAGTTATTACCATCGAAATAATTTTATTAATCGCAGGGTAAATTTGAAATTGAACCGATAACTTATGTTTGGATATAGTTATTATTATAATATACTAAGGATTCTAAAACATTATGAAAATATCTTTTACTATCATGCAGGCTACAAAGTTGGCAAAGCACGTAAATAATCTTATATTTTCACCATATGAATAAATTTCAGATTAGTTACAAGTATTTATCCAAATTAGTGCTAACAATGGAATTTAAGCTAAGACCACCTGCTGTGACAAATTAATCTATTACTTTAACTGATGTCACACCAAATTTTGTAAATCAATCTTCAATTCTGCCTTATCTTTGGTACTGCAGCAGATATGATTTATTTCAATATATAATTAAAAAAAATAATTATAATAATCAATGAAATGATTACTAATACTAATGAAATGTTGCCTAAAAAAAAGTTTAGTCTTTTTTTTAAAGTATGATTAAAAATGTGAATTATTAATCATTTTTATGTATGCATCGAAATCACTTGCATGAAAAAGGAGTTTATGTACCGACCGTTATTTCGACTTTTAATTCTGTTGAAATATTTTCCGTTTTTATGCTTTATAATCATAATTTTAGCTAAAATTAAAATTTAACTGGTTCGCAATTCCAGCAAAATACCCATATCCGGATGAAGATTTCGAAAGTTTATTAATATTCCATTGCATTACCAGTAGATACATAATATCGGATATTATACTTTTTTGATATTATACTTAATTTTTTCTGTCCGATTACTTTATAAAAGTGATAAAAGTGAGTGACCTGGAATAAAGAATATATTGATCCTATTTAATTACGGTTAGCATAGTCGATTTAATGATATTATATCATCTATAAATGAAATTCTATTTAAAGGACCGCCATTCTGTCTCAAAAACTTTAAATTTATTCGTGAATTTCCCAGTGCATTTTTAAAATATTATAAAATAAGCAGAAAATTTCTCGATAAATTTTAAATAAATCTGCTAGAATGACTATTACTCAAAGTGATTTAAACGTCATAATGACATCTATTTTATATGGAAATCAAACGATCATTATCTATAGGGGTGCAAGGAAAGTACGCTCGATAGATATTATTAATAAACTAATAATATCTAGTTGTAACTCTTATGGATTAAATTATAATCCAACTGAATTACGTGCCATATCCACCAGATGCTGGAGTAATTTAAAAAATTACCCTACTCGTTTTCGAAGGCATTACTCTAGAATGGCTACTGTGACTAATGATTACTTCGAACGAAATCCCACAGCTTCATCCTGTCAGCTATCAAATTCTTATCGAATAACACCATTAAGAATATCAACTTCAAACGCATCACGTTTACAACGTGAACTTATAAACTTGCCAACACCTAGGTCATTAGAAGAGGCGGAGACAATGTTGTGTAATAGACCTCTTCCTACAGAAGAAACCCCGATTGTTCACGATAGAGATGATACACCCATGAATCTTTTTGCATCTATGTTGATTGAAGGATCAGCTTCGTCTTTTTATTAATTTAAATCACAATCATTAGAAGAAGAATCGGATACAACCACATGATAAAAAAAAAAAACAGATTAATTAGATTTTCTTTTTTAATTTTTTATTTCAATATTACGGCATCTGAAAATAATTAATTTTTGTAATCGAAAATTGGCGATATCGATAAATATTCCTGGCATACAAAGAATTAGTGTTATTAAATCATTATTACAAGTCTTTATTTACGAAGAATATCATTTATAAAAGTGTCCAATATTAAATTATGGTTATTTAAGGTTATTAGTTATATGAGTTTTTTTTTAGTCCATATGAGTTATCGAGTAAATTTTATTGTATTTATGCTTATCGATCATTTAAATAAATAAATATGTTATTTTTGATCATTTTATAATAAAATTTATATATAGAGCTTGGCGCGTGTATAAATTGTCACAATATAATCATTTAAGTAAACAATTTAACATTTTTTTTTGTAAAAAGTCTGGTAAATTTTTATCAAAAAATAAATATGACTAAATGTAAGGATTAGGGTAAAAAATTCCAGTATCGCCGTAGAAATTTTCACCCCCCACATGGTATTTTGATGTTGGTCCATAATTCGGCGGGTGATCAGAAATTTTTCACGTGTTGCTTTTACAGGATGATGAATATTCAGTGACGAATATGTTTTCCGTAAGTAAAAAAACCAGAATATTTAATGAAAATTGATATTCGAAGGGTGTGACACACGGTGATAAATACACTACCCATGATAAACCCAACCCTAACCCATGAATTTAGCACGTGGGGGTGAAATTTCTATCGCGATACTAGGTAAGATCAAAAATTATACCCGTGTCACACCTTTAAAGAATTTTTTTAGCATGTGAAACCCATATTTGTCACCCTTATCTGTCACTAATAAACCTCATGTCAGGGTGCGTTAAAAAAATTTGAAATTCAAATTTTAAATTATATGCGGATGCTTCAAATTTTGTGCAAGCTCACACTCCACACATTGAATTTTAAACACTACAACAATGCAGACTATATTAAATAACTTAACCCCGATTTTCTATATGTAAGAATTTTCATAGTGTACGCCAATGTCATATTTATCTTGCACAGATATTGTTTAAAATTAAATTCAGATTTGGTTAAAGAGTGCGTATCATCCTATCAATATGAGATCAGAAATATCATTTTTTTGTTGATATATTACATTTTATTACTAAATTTGAATAATTTTTTTTTTCTTTTTTGAGCATAAAAGCACGAGCCAGCTGCCATTGTGAATTTGCGATACAGATGTCAGGCGATGTTTTGTTTAAAATTATACATCCCGCATACCCCACATTGTATCATCTTATTATCGGAAAGTTTCACAATAAAAATGATACCATTACAAATTTGAATATTAATTTTAAAATGTTTTTTTTTCTTTTTGAGAAATAGCAAGAAAAGCATGAGCCAGGCACGCCCTGGTGCATTTACAGATGACAGGTTAAAATTTCTTTTTTGAAAAAAAAAATTTTAAAGAAAAGATCATGAGGTAAGAAAGAATCTAAATATATGCATTGTATTCTATAATTGGACACCTTATGATGTAAATAAATAAAATTCATTATTGTCTTATGACCCGACAACAAACATTATTTGGGGATTTGAAGATTCTTATATTACGCTTTGTTTGGTAAATGTCTAATATATTTTGAATTCCATTTAGTTTTGAAGATAGAAGATTGTTTCTTCATTTATATTATTTTTTTTTTCATTGTATTAAAGGAACAACCATTTGAAATATAAATGAATACCTTTTTTTAGTATTTGAACTTTTAGGAATTACACTGATTTCCTCTTTCGGGAAAATCATGTGTAATTTTATTATTTAGTTTTCATTTTCCATGTGATCGAAATTAAAAATAAAAGCCAATGCATTGTATTTAAATAAGTTTAAATGAAATTTACTTATCATCAAATTTCATATCGAATTCATCAATCTAATGGTAATATAAAAAAAAATGTTATTACTTATTAAAACAATTTCTTTCTTGAATTTAACCATAATTTAAAAAAAAAAATTCTTAGAAGTTAAAAATTTATTCGAAAACCAATAAATGATATTGATAATAATAATCCAATTCATAAAAATTGTACAGTAGTTAAACTTTGTAATTAATTAATTATTTAATTACGCGTATTTAAATCAATTAATAAAGTATTATTTATTTAAAAAACACGATATCTTAAAAAAGCCATTTAATATTACCATTTAAGCGTAAAGCTGAAACTGATAAAAAAAAAAATTCAGATAAAAAAATTTCTAAAGGTTTTGAATTATCTAGTGCTCCAACATTCAAGTTGGTGCTAAAGTAGTATCTAATGATTAATTTATCACTAAAATATGGTAAAATTATGAAGATCCATGAATTTAATACAAAAATTATTTCACTGTAAATTAGCAATAAAAAAGTAATGATAAGTAATTACAAGTAATGTATGTTAACAAAGGATAACATGAAAACAAAAAAAGGTATTGGATTTGTCAAATTAAAAAAAAAAAAAATAAATAATGTATTATAATATTTTGAAGAATGTGCAAAATTAATTTTTGATACAAGATAATAATTGATAATAGTTTTTTTTTGTTATTAATAAATTTATTTTTAGATAGTAAAATTTTACACAGTAACTCAAGGACCATAGTCTATTTGTTTCGATCAGAATTTGGAAGGCTTGATGATTCGCCCCTAGTAAATATTTACTACTTACCGAACAATATATCAACATTTGGAATATTATCGTAAGTTCTATCAATAATAGAACCTTCAGACATTGATTTTATATCAAGCTTCATGTAAGTCCAAAGAAAATACACTTAGGATATTGTCGTATCCTGCGAATAAACATATTCTTGCACTGAACAATAATTCATGTGTTGATGTAAAAGTACTATACTTACACGCTGTATTCTCCGTGATCAATTTCTTTCATGATTTCCTCAATTTCGTCTACTTAGAACATGTTAACTATAATATGATAACAGTAATCAATAAATATTGCTAGATTTTCATATAATTCGAAGCTTAATTCTGATTATTCCTTAATATTTGTTATTTCGATTACTTCTAATTCCTTGGGAAAGAATATTATTGGGCCATACACCATCACCCTTACCCCACGACCAATAACGTTATTTGCAATCTGATAGAAATGGTTGTTATCTCAAGAACAAAAATCGTCTTTTGTAAACTCACTGTTTACTTGCCATGTCCGAAAGCTTGTACAAAAACAATAGCAACTATTTCGATGTCGATCGCAATTGAGGGTATCAAACTATTGTAATGTTAAGCAAGCAAGTTAGTTAGTTAGTTATCAGATTGCTAAAAAATTAAAAATTCTAAAATATTAATTCGCTGTACTTAATATTCAGATATAAAATCTGACGTACACTCAAATAGAACATCATTTACTGCATTCCTTGTACATTTAAACGTCCATTTTCGTTCATACTTTATTTTTCCTTAGACTTTTCAAGAATATCAATATCTAATTCCTTCATTTCCTTTACTTCCTCTTCTACCTCCTCCTTGGTTCGTGATGATCTGGTATTTACTTTCCACTTTTGGTTTGACATAGTTTTTTTCAATCATCCTAAAATATTAAAATAAATTAGCTTCGTTGATTTTAAAAAAATATTCATAGATCGTGATTTCTTTTGAATTTAATTCTTGAAGATAAATTGGTACCAAATTGATAGATAGTCACACCACTCGAAACTTCCGTAAATGCCCGAGTTGGTTGAGGAGAGCCTGCTTACGTGAGCGTTCTTTCGTTAATTTACGACTAAAATAAAATTAGGAGATAAAATGTTTTATCCCACGGAACATCAGATAAAATCGAGTGGTTAATCTGAGTCCGGTATCGATTTCTAAATCTATCGAGAAGAAAATCTGCCTTCTTCCTTTTACCTTCCCTACTGCTCGCAATGGTATCAAGACATTTCAGATATTGATTTATTTTCAAAAAAAAATGCATTTCGTTTAAAAATCCGTTTGTTAAAATAGTGTTTGACGTACTCAAGTAATTTTGTCGGACGTAAGACTAATGGTTATTTGTTATAAAACAGATAACACGTTAAAAAATTTTTTTTTTCGCATCGTACGTTGAATTCGTAAACGCTTTATTATATTGAGCGCGTGCTGATAGATCATGTCATATCAATTATATCAATTCTAATCTTGTGGAACATAATTTTAATCAATCAAAAGCACGTAGCCGAACTTTTTCAAAAATAAATATTTTAAATTCAAAGTCATTGAAACAATACCGTCGAACTTATGCTTAATATAACAAGTTTTAATATAGAACTAATTCTAATTACATATTATACAAAACAACAAACAGCATTTACTAAAATTTTGGATGACTTTAAGAAGAGGAAATAATACGTTAATCAAGCCAATGAAGTGTACTACAGTGAATACATTTTATATCCTAGTTACCAAGATTATGATGATTAATGGTATGTTAAATATGATTCTTGTGCCATTACTCTAGGTTTTGGTTGTATATCTAATATACATTCATGTGTTGCTTGATTCACAGCTCTTATTTGTTGATGAGTAATTTCCATTTTATTTATTTGATTTGAAGTAAAATTATTAGAATTGGGAAGTAAAATATAAGGTTGGTACTTCAAGATATTATTTTCATCATTTTCTTGAACTTTATAAATTTGTATTAAAGTTAAATCAAATTTATATTAATAGTTAAAATTAGATTTTTATTAAAATTTTACATATACATTTAGCTATTTTGATATAATAATATACGTAATCAAATTTATATATTAATAATTAAATCAAATCTTTATTAAAATTTATATATACATTTAGCTATCTACTTGGAATACGTGTTTCTAATACACGCGTGTTTTTTCTTCCGGGTTCTTCTTTACTGCTGAGCAAGTTTTCTTGAAATATTATTAATTTTCTTATGTTGTATATATATACAAATAAGAAAATGGTGTAAAAAGGTACAGATTGATAAAAGAAAATTCTATAATAAAGTATTGATAGCAGAAATTGTTAAGCAATGTCCATTAAAAATTGACTGTTGCGGGAGAAGTCTATTCAGCGAAAGTAAGTAACTAATAATTTATGTGATATTGACGGTAGAATGTGATAGTAATTTTTTAAATTTATTTTTGTTTAGCAAAAAGATAAAGGATCTTTACGATCATCCGCATTTAAATCTGTTGAAAAGGAATTAGTTTTTGATATTGATATGACAGATTATGAAGATATTTGTACATGTTGCAAGTAATTATAATTTATTTTATTTATTATTATTTTTTATTTTTATTTTATTATTATTATTATTTTATTTTATTATTATTTTTATTTTTATTTTATTATTGTTTTCTATTAATATTTTTATTTTATTTTATTATTATTATTATTTATTATTATTATTTTTATTTTTTATTATTTTATTTTTGGTTTGTTTTTAGAGGTGGAGATGTTTGTCTTAAAAGTTGGCAATTCATGACAGTCGTTATTAAAGATACTTGATGTTTCTCTCAGAGGTAATTAATTAATTAATGAAATAATTGATTATTTAAAATATTTTTAAATTATTTGAAAATGTGTAGAGGATTTTGGATATATTCTGATCGACGTGGAGTTCATTGTTGGATTTGTGATGAACGTGCTCGTAAATTGAATAATGATGAAAGAAAAGCAATTGTAGCGATCTGAAAGTTATAAAGGTAAAACATCATGAATTTCGTGAAGAATTTTCTTTTTATTTCATTTTTTGAGTGATTTTTATTATTATTTTTTTTTATGATAGGGTGGTGCCCAACAACATTAAAAAAAAGTTTATTTATATAAGAATATGCATTCATCATTAAAGTTTGTACCCTATTATTCGAGAGAAAAAAAAAGAATAAATTTATATGCTACATTCATTTTGACGTTAGTTCATTATAGACAATCTTTGGAAATTATTGAGAATATATTTTGAACAGATAATTTTGGAAGATCAAGATGTGCTTAAAAATTGGACTAAAAAGTTTTAAATTATATTCCAGAAGAAGGTCTGTTAGTCAGTTTTTAATTTAGTTAATCGTATTTTTTTTTAATGCATTGGAATTTATTTATTTTAGGTTTAATTTTTAGGTTTAAGGAAAGAATTAAATAAGAAATGGTTACAGTTATAATCATCAAAACCTTCCATCGATAAATGGCATGATTTAGAATATGAAATTTCATATTATAAAAATAAGAAGGTAAACTCATTATTTTTATTTTTTATTTTTATTATTAACGAACGTTTCATTTTATTTATTTCTTGAATTTCTTTTTTTCTTGAATTGATAAATAAATTAGAATCAATGGAGATTGGATCTCTGTATATCAGAAATCAAGTTTCAATACCTTTACCCAAGATTAGATAATAAAGTGACAACACAAATAAATCACTTGTTAAAAAGTCCATTATATATAGAAATATGAAATATTCATAAATGTAAAGATTAATTGATATGTAATAATAATAATCATAATTTTTGTAGTTGTTTAATAAAGAAAGAGTCTTCGTAACAATATCACTAGGCAATTGTTAAAATTTTGATCCATTAAAACTTTACTACTTTATACCATCAATTGAATGAAACCAATAATATCACCAATGATAAAAGTGGAATGAAAAGAATTCATCATGATATATTTAATAAACGTATATAATATTAATTAAAGTTTTAATAATAAAAATAATAAATAACTTTAAAAGAATACGAAAAATGTTCTCTCAAATAATACATGAAATACTTTAAGAATTTTGTTGAAGAGAAATTCGTGAAAAAAATCGAGGCAAGAATATTCTTTCATTCATTTAATAATTTTTTAAAATTTATTTTCCAAATTTTTTTCATTTTCTCATTCTTTTTTTTTTCATATCCTTTACAGAAGCAAGTAAAATTTCTATGGAATTTTTGATGGAATTTCCAATTTCTTTTATTAATTTCAAAATTTAGTAATAAAAATTAGCATAGAAATAATTAAAATGAAGTAACTGTAATTAAATTACAACAAAATTATAGAATGTGAACTGGTGACATCAATATTCTTATTTAACAATGGTGAAATAAAATAAAATAAAAAAAAATGTAAGCACAAAAGGTCATTCACCTCAACGCAATGTACGGCCACCACCCTCGCGAGCTATGAGACGCCACGCTTTCAAAAAGCAATAATTATAATATCATTCGCTTATCCTGAATTACTGCGAATCATATCATATTCTTTTCTAGAGGCAGCGTAACTTAGATCGCATAAAGCAAAACCACCACTTACATTCAACAGGATTAGACATTTTTATCTACAGTTATTTTAGTCATATGATATTGTTATTTTATTTCTTTATTAAATAATAGATATTATTTGATCGTCAATCCTTAACAACAATAATTTAGTACAAGATTTATTCTCAGACTGTAACGAACGCGATTTTTTATTGCTTTTTGAAGTTAAAATTGAGCTAATTAGTTTTCTCAGGAAAGCCATAAAGAAGAGAAAAAGAATAACTTCGTTACTTTTGATGCAGACAAACTCCAATTATGGAAGGTCAATATTCTTACAGATAATGGAAACGATAAACTAACCACCCTCAGAAACAATAATAACATCAACATTAAGATGATCTTGAGGGTGAAGAACTGTAACCGCTCTCGAGGATTAGTAAGCACTTTCCCACTGAACCATCAGAAGATTGCATTTACACCATCATGTCCCAATGAAAAGAAAAAGGGGGGTTCATAGCACCATCATGTATGCGCGTAAGACTATAAATTTTCAATAGATAGTGACTCGACAAACGGTTTCTATTAAAAGTTTTAATGATAAATTCCGTCAACCGTTCGCATTTCGAGATGAACATATCAGTGGTAGCTCGAAAAGAAGAAATTACATCATGTAAAAAATCAAAATCTGACAAGAAAAATTCAAAATCTCAGAGCGAAACAATAAGAGATGGGACAGTGGAGGGTGCAACAGAACTTAAAGTCATGTAAAGTCATGCGGTTTTTCTATTGATGAATATTATTTGGAATACTGGTGCTCAGAAGGATAAAATAATTTTGAATATATTGAATATATTCAAGTTATTACCTATACATTTACATTTGATTCATCAAATATCTATCAAAATCTGTCTAATTCTTTAAATTCTATATTTTCAACAGCACAAAAACCTTTTTTCGTCATATAATTTTTCAAAATATGAAAGATCTTTTCGGGTTGATGGTTGATCGTTACTTAAATTTACCACGTATTGAGATAAAAACTTTGGAGATATCAAAAGATATTAGAAACCAACACTTTTGATGAATTATAAGACAAGTTCACACATTAATATTGCAAATGAGATAAATGAGGTCACCCGTTATTAATTATTGAACCAATAATACGTGTGTGGCATTTACCTTTGGTGAAAATATAATAGTTTATTCTGAGTATGAAGTCTGCGGGAATTGCGACAAGGGATCCATTGATTAAGTAATTAAAATGGACGATACAGTTATTTATGTAACTGAAGCAAAAAGAAATGACCTTAATCAAGATATTGATCAAAGTACTGTCCAAGCGCGACTCGGTACTAAAAAAACGTAAATAATGATGATGCTGACTTGTGTGGAAAACGAAATGTATTGTCTCAACCGGTATGTTCATAAAACCAAATTTTAAAGAAATTAACAAAAAAGGTGTGAATATTATTAATTCTTTTAATATTTATGATATTCCAATGTTGGATGTTGAATGTTTAATAACAAAAGTATAGTGATAGTGACGAAAACAGAAAGAATAATGATGATGGGAAATTGGAATTTTTTTTTTTTTTGCGTTTAACATCTAGTTCTATAAATTTACGACCTCCTAGACCTAGACCTGAGGAATTACCTATCAACAAAAAATTGGTAAACCACGTTGACTTAATTGAACCGGTTAAGGAACTATTTGGACAAAATCAAGTGGATTTTTTGATCAGCAGATCAATTCACCGAAACGAATAAAATTAGTTAATTAGTATGTCGAACACGAAAATTATTGTAATCAATGTTTATCATCATTATTATTCTTATATTAACTATAGTTTTATAATACTATGTAATTAGAGATCTAGTGGCCCATTATTATTATCAAAAAATTAATAAAGTGTATTCACAATTTGAATTTAACTTTCGTGTAGTGTTTGTATTAAAATTTTTCCGCGGATCATTCAGTGTTTAAAAGTATTTATTAAAGATTCAATAAGATCCAATTCCCGAAGATGCGGAATAATCATATATGGATCTTCGTAATACCAGAAATATGATAAAGAAAAATCGAAGAAGACAATAAATTCTTAACGTCAACGATTATGCATTCGATGATAAATTTGATTATGCATCATATACCAAAATTTATTATACTTATCCATGACTGAACTATTGATTGATATAAATAATAAATAATTAACACATTAAATGAACCAAATCAACTTTTGATATTTTTGATAATAGATTTTATTTATTTTTATTTTGTAATCGATTTAAAAAGAAAATAATAATAATAATAATAATAAAATAAAGATAAAAATAAAATAAAAATCAAAATAAAAATAAAAATAAATAAAATAAAAATAAAAATAAATAAAATAAAAGTAATTGCGAATTACGGTTTACGATAAAGATAACAATTAAATGTTTGATCGATAAAGCGAAAGTAAGATTGACACTAAACTAATGCATAATAGATTTATTTTAGCGAATTCGTTAGTTTTAATCTCGATTTGCCATTTTTCTGTCGCCGATTTTTTTGCCATTTTTTTTTTTCTATATCGTCGAATTTTTTTTTTGCCATTTTTCTATGTCGCCGATTTTTTTTTTTTGCCATTTTTTTCTATGTCGATTTTTTTTTTGCCATTTTTCTAACCATTTTTTTTTTAATTTTTATTATTTGATGATTAACCCAACGGATCAATGAAAAGAATTATTAAATTAATATAATCAATAAATGCTAACACCAATGTGATTATCAACCAATAAAATAAACACATGATTAAATAAAAGACACATGATATCCAGGTGTTCGAAAATATTTCACGTGTGATAAAATAATTCCAATATTCATAGGTGTTACACACGGTGATAAATATAATACCCTTGAAAACCCTAACCCCTGCGGTATGGAATAATCGATAAATAATATTAAATTAAATAATACTGTATATAGTAATCTACGATGTCGAAGAAAAATATTAGAATAAAATTCTAGAATAATTCTCTTCCATTTTGTAAAAATGAAGCATCGATTCCTTGCGCATTCATATTAACTGCTACCACTGAAGAAGATTGATTATTATTATTATTATAATCTCCATTAAATAGAAATTCTATAAATGTACTTTGAATTATTTCCTCGAGGTTAGGAGGATTATTGTTAGGTGGAGGATGAAGATTATTAAGTGGCGGAGGATTAGCATTATTGTTAGGTGGAGGATTAAGATTATTAAGAGGTGGAGGATTAGTATTATTGTTAGGCGGAGGATTAGAATTATTGTTGTTAGCCATCGTTAGTTATATATTTTGATATTTATGATTTAGTAGAGAGACAAAAAATGTAAATTATACGGTAGAAAGAGAAACAGAAAAATGTAAAATATTTATATTTTATTTTTGTTTGATCAAACTTGGAAAAATACTCTACGTTTATATAAGAATTTTTGATAAAAAATAATTTGACCATTTTGAGTATGGATGAAGTTCAAAAAAAAAAATAATCAACTTTTTGAGAGAACAAAATCATATATATATATTTCTTTATATGTATTCTAGATTTTCTATTAAAAATTCATTATGCATGGTATTCAAAAAATTATTCCAGAATTTACTAATTTTACTAATTTTACATTAATTTTATAAATAATTTGATCCAAAATTCTGAGTGTATGTTCGATGGAAAAAAAAGATTAGAGTGTGTATGTTCGATGGAAAAAAAGATTAAAGTGTGTATGTTCGATGGAAAAAAAGATTAAAGTGTTCAATGGAAAAAAATATTAAAGTGTTCGATGGAAAAAAAATTAAATAAAAGAAAATTAATAAAGAATTTTCACAAGTATTATCACAATACAAAGTAAACAAAAGAAATCTTTTAAATTCTTCTAAATAGAAATATAGCAAAATTCATTGTTAAATTTATTATTTATGATAATCATTCTTGTTGGATTTTCGGTTTTGTACTGGCTAACATAGTTTTAATCGCTCGTGCTTTTTAAACAATCAAATTTAATAAAAATTTAACATCATTAATTTATTTCATGCAAAAAAAGGGTAACACAATTTTATTTATGACATATTATTGCATTATGCATATGACATAAAATAATTCGCAGTAATCTTTACATTAACTTTTGTAACTGAAAAATTAGCGATATTTAAATAATTACGTTACTCTCAAAATATTCATGGCATACAATGAAATAATATTATTAAAACATTATTATAACCTTATTCACGAAGCAAACCATTCATAAAGTGATTAAATACAAATTATTTAAAGATTATTAATTTAGTACAAATTACGTAACATTATTGAGTTTTTTTACATAATTGAGTTCAAAATGTTGAATTTATGCTTCTTGTCAATCATTCGAACAAAAAAATCTTTGAATTATTTCTTCGATCATTTTTTTAATCATAAGAGATTATTTCGAGTGAGTATTTCAATGATTACGCTTAACATTTTTCATAAAGTACACTCCCCGGCCAAAAGTATCCGACCACTTAAAAATTATTAAAAATATTTTTAAAATTCAAATGCTAATTGTGGCACAACGAGAA
>CAJVPK010001050.1:0-16528 GCA_910592015.1 Diversispora eburnea | reverse complement strand
TAAATGTAAAATAAATTATATGTATCTTTAAAATTTACACCTAATTTATTAATAAAAGTTTATTGGAGCAAGACTCCGTTGGATTTAAAAAAAAAAATGAACATTAAATGAACATGTGTTTAATGTCAATATTATATTAGCTAGATCACATATTAAACAAATGAATCTTGCCAATTTTTTTGTTCATTAATTGTTACATAACCGATCTTAGATGGATCACATCTACACTAGGACATTTGTATGAATAAGTACTGTAATTGATTATAATAAATATTAAATATAGAATGTTATTTGGTATATAGTAAAATAATCATGTGATAAAGGTCATTCCAAAAGGTCATTTCCAACACTTTTGAATATATTTTTAAACTAATGAAACGCAAAAACGTGCTAAAGTTGGGTTTTTTTTGGTACCAGTGTTGCTTCATTTACATGTTTTATTAAAATATAACAGAAATAAAGTCTTCTAATCTTTTTTTTTCAAACTCAATTAACACTTGAATACTACTATTTATGTAATTATTAGATACCTTCACACTAACATTCATATATTCCAAGCACTTTGAACTTCATTAACTTTAATTTTTTGATTTTGACATTCTTTCTTCCTTCTCGATAGAAAGAAAAAAAAACAATTATTTAATGTATTACAGATATCAAATTCTAAAAAGATTTATTAATAAATTTAAATTAAAAATAATAATCTACTGTTATTTTGATTTCGGTGCTTCTGAATTGCATGTAAAATATTTTAAATCATATTTTACTTGTTTTTATAGTGTCATTATAATATTTTTATTAGACATTATAAAATCTTTAACATTAGATATAGTTTTATAATTATTATTGTAAATATCTTAAAAAATTTTAAAATATTGGTTTTGAGCATACATATGTGTCCAAATTTTGATCTTTCTAGCTTATGCTTTATTATTGATACAAATTCTATGACGCAATAAAGCAAAGCATATTTTTTACATAATTAAAGTTCTTAAATAATTTTTTACGTAATTTTATATTTAACCAATATTAATTTAATTCAATAAATAAATAAATAGTTTAAATCTAAGATTTGTCAAAAAAAATAATATATTTTTTGGATAAAAAAGTTTTATATGAAAGCACTCTACATTTACAAATATTTTTATGGTTGACTGGCGGATTATTCAATTAAATTATTAAATTATTAAATTATTGAATTAATAAATTATTAAATATAAATACTAAATTATTAAATAAATATGTTTACAAATCTCCTTCCAACTTAACTATAATACTGGACTATTTAAAAACAATAGGATCATTATAAATTTTGGCATATTTTCCTAATGCCCAAATTGTAAAAATAAATTTATAAGATGGATATCTAATTGTACAATATTTACTAAAAACTCCTTCAGATGCTTCTTGTTTCCATTCACCGTTAGATAATTGACGTGACATTAAAAGCTATTATTAATGCAATAATTAATATCAATAATAATATTATTAATAGAGTGATGCTAATTTTCACTGGGGGGAAATTTCACCGTAGGCAGAATTACACAATTCCTGGTCAATCCCCTAACCCTAACCCTACCAACATTAACTTAATTCTGCCCACCGGTTAATTTCCCCCTGTAGTTTTTTTCTTATAAGTATCATCATTATAAGATATCAAAAGATAAGTAATATTATTTAAAAATTACCTGAATACCACGACGGATATCTTTCTCGTATGGATATTTAGCATACATTAAAGCAAGTAATGCCCATGAAGTATTTACAACTTGCGATTTTTCGTGTTGAACATATTCTTCTAATTCACATGACTATAATAATAATAATATTAATAATAATATATTATTATTATTTATTATTATTATTTATTGTTATTATTATTTATTAATATTATTATTTATTATAATTATTATTTATTATAATTATTATTATTATTATATAGATTGCATTCTTACTTTAAATGATTCACCCCATCCACCATCTTTTTTTTGTTTAGTAATTAAAAATTTACATCCTTTTCTGACGCTTTCACTAAAATTTTTTAAAAAATATTAAGACATAATTAATTATTCAATATTAATTATAGATAATATTTTTTTTATCTAGCATATAATATTAATTATCTAGGATAAAATAGAAAAAAACCTATTTTCATAAGTCTCTCCGTAAGATGCCAAACATTCCAATGCAAACATTGCAGCATAAGTGAAGCAAATACCCCATGATCCATACCAACTTCCATCGTTACGCTGTGAATCGTGAATATAATTTATAGCTTTTTCACAGGTTTCTCTTTATATAATAATAAAAATGCATTAATAAATAAATCTGTAATTATAAAAAAAAAATAATCATAATAATAAAAAAATAACTATAATAATAAAATTTACTTGATTTCTTCTGCACGATAATCTGGATAATACTTTGAGAATGTATTTAATGCTGTTATCACGGAGGATGTACATTCAGGATAATTATATTCAATCATAATATTTCCAAACATTTCAGACGGATTTATCCATTCTAAAAATGATATTCCACGAATTTTTTCAAAACTCGCAAATCCTCCATCACTATTTTGATTATTTAATAAAAGATCTATAGCTTGATATACACGTTCTTTAGATATTAGTTTTGGTGTGTAACTGTAATAAGATTGAATTTATTTAATTTCTTATATAAGTATATTGGTTAATAGATCATAAATAATATTAAATATAATAATAAGATATGAAAAAATACCTCAATCTACTTTGAAGTTCAATAGCCGACTTTACTCCTATAGAAGTACAATCTGATACAAAATATCCTTGATCACGTGTACTGAATCCCCATGCTCCTTTAGTCGGTGCTCTATAACATCTTGAATAATTTACAGGATCTTTTCTAAATTGTGAATAATCTATATACTTTAATGCTTTTAGCGATGATTCATGAAATGTTGGATCTTCTGCTAATCCTATAAAATATAAAAAATATAATTAAATATAAATATAAATATATAATAATTTAAATAATAAATAATAATCTACCTGTGTCTACTAAAGCAAGAGACATAAGGGCAGTATCCCATAATTGAGAACCATTATTACCACTAATAAACATTCCTTCAGAACCCATCCTAATAATTATTGAATTATAAATATTATCATAAATGATATAAATATTATAATGAATTTTATTAATAAATATTATCAAAAATGATATAAATATTATAATGAATTTTATAAATAATATATATATATATATATATATATATATATTACCATATAAAATCAATTAATCTTCCTTTAGCTAATTTGAATGCATTTGAATCTGGTCCTTCTTCATAATAAGTGCAGAGAATATGTATAGCTTTATTTACCTATATATATATATATATATATATAAATAAGAATAAATAAAGACAAATTTAAAAAATTGAATTCATCGAATTAATTAAATTTGTTAATCGTACAGGAGCAATGTCAAGGTAATCTGTATTTATATCTTCGTATCGTATTAATTCATAACTTTCTTCAAGAGCAATATCACGAAGACCAAAGAAATTTGGGATTTTTTCATAAATATTTAAAAAAACTTTGAAAAAAATGGTGTTAAGTTTAATCATAATCATCATTATTATTATTTATACGTAAAACAAATAAAAAACAAAATGAAATAATCAATTTGAAATTGATTTTTTTGTGAAAAAAAAATAAGAGAAAACTTACAATTAACAAATTTCAAAAGTTTTGAATGAGGAACAGAAACATCAACTTCCGCAATGTTACCTCGTGCCT
The DNA here is from genome assembly GCA_910592015.1 of Diversispora eburnea. Taxonomy (NCBI): domain Eukaryota; kingdom Fungi; phylum Glomeromycota; class Glomeromycetes; order Diversisporales; family Diversisporaceae; genus Diversispora; species Diversispora eburnea. The sequence continues at coordinate 12,746 of CAJVPK010001050.1, read as the reverse complement.
TGGTCCAATTTATTGTTTCATAAGGTTGTGTATATAATTCTTGTCTCAATTGCATAATCAATGGTGTTTCTTTGGCTCTAAATCTCCGACCATAAATATATCCCATAGGAAGATAAACAACACGTGTGTGAATCCAATAACGAGCAGGATGAAATGGAAAAGAATAAGGAAAAAGCCTATTCATTAATTAGCATTGATTAAATCTAAATTAACATTAATGTAACTTATAATAAACAAAAAAAAATTAAATACCATAATTCTGGTGGAATCGGATTAATTCCATCCCAATCATAAACATTTAAACTTGCTAGCCAAAATTTACCCCATGACGGTATACTAATAGCACCACCTAATATATATATATATATATATATATATATAAATACAGATAAACTAAATTGAACTATTAAAATTAATTAAACTAATAATAAATTCCCCTAACCAAGTTTATGTAAAGTTAATCTAGCTTTAACCATTGATGGATGATCCGCATCCACTCCCAAAATCCGAAGTACAACATAATTCATTGCAGTCCCGAAAACTGTTGAATGATGTTCGGTATGTCTAATAATAAAATATTAAAAATATTTGAAGAAATAATTAAAATTAATTAAAATTATTAAAAAAAAAATTGTTATTATTAAAATAAAACTAAACTCACAATCCCCATCCTCCATCAACAGGATGAGCTCGATTAAATAAATATCTAATCATTTCTACTCTCCAACTTTCTGGAATTGGTATTTGAGTAATATACATTGAAATTACAATTCCTGGAGTTAAAAACATTGGTCCTCCACAATCTGCTGTCCAATGACCACCTTCAGTTTGAAGTTGCTTATAGAATTTAAATCCATTTTTGGCAGCTTCTAATGCTTTAGTTGGTTTGATAAATTCTTTTGTTTTCTATAATTATTAATTGGTTAATTTACTTATTGATTGATATTGATAATAGATAATTAATTGATAATTAAATAAATAATCATATACTCCTTACAAAAGGTAAACCAAGCGAATATTTATCAATAGCAGATTGAGGCCAATTCTTAATTTCATCTTCATCATCTAAATAATGCCACGTTTGTCTTCCATTTTTAGCTTTAAGTCTCCACTTTAATAAGTCTGTTCTTTTAGTGTTTATGTTTATATCTCTCATATTTTTTAAAAGAAAAATTATTTATTACCAAAATTAATTATAATGTTCTGATTAAAAATAATTATACAAACAATAAAGGAATAAAGAGAGTTTGAAAAAAATGATAATCGAGAAATATATATATTTTTTCTTTACAGAAAAGCGTGGTCTTATTAGGTTTTTCGTAATATTAGTGTACGACAAATTTATCGGGATCATCAGAAATCGAAATTTCATACTAATTAAAATATTAGAAAAAAAAATAACTTATTTACAAGATTTTCGTTTTTATAATATATATATATAAGTCAGTCGAAAATCCAGAGTAGGGAAGATCAGACAAAAGCTGCTGATATAGTTTCTTATTTTGTAAGTTGCATTATTCCCGTAATGATTATTTTGGATATGCATAAGCTTAATTATAATTTGTTTTTCAGATTTACAGTACATATGTTGTGCCTCAGATCGTCAGATCACCACTGAGGTACGTCAGGTGTCACCCATTGACCAGAATTATAAAACCAGCCTATGTTGATCCTTTTAATTTCACCCTAACCCTACCTTAATTTTGGCCACTTTTAATCTGACGTAAGCGTAATCCGAGGCACAACATATACACTTCCAATTTTTTTTAATTACATGTATAATAAATATTTGAATTAGTTCGTATACATTATCTTTAAAACCCCCTATTTGAAGCCGATCGTTATAGAATTGAGATGTTTCCACTTAAAGGTTTGCAATTTCTAATATCAAGAATTAATCATTTAAGTCTTCGAGATCTACAATAAAATTTGTGAAATATGTTTCAAAAACATTTTTATATGAAATTTACACCTGAAACTTTTAAGGTTCAGATGATTAATGATAAAAAAATAAATAGAAAATCTGCATGTCAATCGCATGCATGTACATATGTACAGTATATCATCTGTTTATTAAATACTGTTAAACAATAATAATATAATCGGTGGTGCGTTTCTTGAAATAGAAATTGGTGCCTCATGTTTTATTTATATTCCCCGTCGATTGAATACAAAAAAGAAAAAGACTTTTACTTTCATTTTCATTAGAGCATAAAATAAAATAATTTCATTAAAATAACATTTCAAAATATTAAATTAATAAAGATCTTATTACGAAATCCCAAGTAACATTGTACGTAGGTACAGAGTATTTCGCACAAATCAACCTCAAAAATTTTGATCACACAAATTTGTTAACAATACGCTCTATCAGCCAGTAGGTTAAGCTAACTCGAAACAGATAATAAAATATAAAGATATCACAATAATACTCAAAATATTCTGAAAGCGTTGTGAGTAAAGTATTAGCCCAGAATCAAATAATATTTCATAATATTTCATAATATTACAACACAAAAGATAAGTTTATCAAAATAAAAAGGGTACACTTAATAAAAGTATCATTCAAATGATAGAAATATTACAGTGAGTTGTGTCTATTTTACCATCGTTTACTTTCCTATCTAAAGTCTTTAACTTCAGAACTCTCGAAACTAATCCCACCAACAATCATTTTTATACTTTCTCTTTTGCTTACATTCATCTTTTGTGCTTCATCATTCATCTTTCATCCTTCGACGGATGGCCACACAAACAACCAAGGATGATAAGTCACCTGAGATGATCGTACGCTCATCCTAGTATCACAGTTTATCATCCTTCACTTGATTACTAATTTGTTCCGCCACAATAAATTAATTGACAATATTTGCTAATCTAATTAAAATTCAAGCTAATAAAATGCCCTAAACTCTCGTCATTAATCAAAGTTAATAAATAATTTATTTAATAAATAAATCGGAATCTCTGACTTACCCAACTATATGTGAGTGAACCATTTTCATAATTCATTGTTCATTCACGCTTATCACGTTATCATTCAACAATCCGTTGTCCATCTATAATTACAATCCAGGATTTTTCTTCTGTCAATATCAATTTTTTATTATTATTCGATTTCATTAGAATTAATTAATTCATTCATTATTAATAAAATTGATCAAATTCACGAGATAGTAATAGTTACAACAGCTATACAGTTTTATAAATAATAATAAAAAAATTTTTTTATAAAAATATTTTCGAATCGATCAATAGAAATTTTCTATAAACTAGAATTGTTTTAGAAATAATTGCGTCATAAATAATTAAAAAATAATGAAAGTAATGATACATTAAATTAATTGTTAAAATTTCCTAAAGTTGTATATATATAAGAAATTTTCGTCGAAAAACGTAAATTCCGATACAAATTCACTTATTGATTTTTTTTTTAATTAAAAAAAAATTTTATACCATGCACATTATAGGAGAACAGAAAATGCCTTATTTATATTTATGCCCGGAATGTATCAAGAATACGTATAGTTTGTAGTGATACAAACCGTGCAACTCGACACATTTCAAAATGATTTTGATGCATAGACAAGCCACAATAGATGAATTATTCGAGGTCACTTATGATTAAAGCTCCTAACCGTTCGAACGGCTGTTCTGGTTCTGGTTCATTAAAATCCAAATCGAAAGATTCAGCATAAGGCTAGTTTGTTCCTACTGGTTAGAGATCTACTGACTGACGATCAAAAATTTTGGATAAAAAATTTTTTAATAAAATTTTACGTGTTCGCGCGTTTGAAAACATTTTTTCTTTTTTTCATGGTTCAAAAAAATTATGGTCCTTGCTCAATATGAAACTGCGATAATAAAAATTCCCATTTTCGTCAATTTACTCTGTTAGCATTTAATAAATCATTATACTTATCTGAGAGTCGGGGGAACAATTATGTCATGTTTATTATATGCAAATTGTTGAAGCTGATCGTAATAAAAAAATTGTAGATTCAAAGGCAATAAATATTGTTATTTAATTTTCATTTACTTATAATAATATTTTAATTATTTTTATTAATTTTATAGAACCAAAAAATTATTCATTTGCCGAGCAAATTGCTTTACTTACCAAAACATCTATATTCTTATCAAATTATTTTCAAAAATATATATATTAATCGGAAAAAGAAAGATTATACAAAAAAAAAAAATAGAATTTGAACTGGCAACTTTGCAGAAAATTGTTGGATTTTAGGTGCTTACCAACAGATACAGGACTAGCAGACCACCGATTCAAGATAATTGTGATCATTGTGATAAAAAGCTTAATAATGATGAGGCATTAATATGCGGCCATGACTATCATTATGAATGTTATGCGATGCTTGAGTACAAGTGTCATTACTGTGAAGAATATTATAAATGTGGAATTTATAGCAACGTAAAATCATTTTTGGAAAGAGAAAGTGAAAAGGTTTTAGTTGAAGAAAACGAAACAATAGAAGAGATTGAAATAAATAGAAGTCAAGTTCATGAAGAATTTTTAAATGCACTTAACTGTATTGATAGTTGGTAAATTTAAAAATTAACACAATACAAAAAAAAAAGGTAATCAGATTTTTAATTATTTATCGATGCTATTTTTTTCGTCATCATTGAGAACCGTTTCCTAATAAATTAGTTAATATATTTTTAATTTATTTTAATTAAAAAATTAACGAATTCTATTATACTTTATAAAAAACCTTTTAAAATATTATTTCAGTTCAACATTAGAACCGAATCGAACGGTTACATTAGGAGCTTTACTTGTAACAGTGATGTATTGCATTTTATGATAAATTAACTAATACAATTATATTATAATAATTAAGCAAGAACTCTGACAAAAAAAAAACTTTTGAACCGTTGTAAGTAGGTTCAGTTCGGTTTCGGATTGAAGTTTTTAATTTCGGTTCCAAATCGAATCAAACCAGTTTATAAATTTCGGGTTCGGTTTCATTTCAGTTCACAATTAAAACCAACTTTACTTATGATAGATTTCAAGAAATTAAACAAATAGCAAAAGTTGGTTATTGTACTATTTATATTTATTATGCTAAACGAGTTGCTGGATTTATTTATCAGTGGGATATTGAAAAATCAACGATGAGAAAGACTTGTCAGTGTTAAAAAAGTTTGATGGTATTGGAGATATAAATGAAGTTTTCTTAATTGAGGTAAAATAATATTCTAAATTAAGATTAAACTTTATTTAAAATATATAACTAATTATATTTTAAAAATAGATTATTTAGATGGCAGCTCGAGAGCAAGGCAAACAATCTCATTCGATCGAATCACAAAAGATCCAGAAACTCGAAAATATATGATGATTTTATTAAGAGGTAGAAATCTTAGAAATTAGTTGGGAAAAGAAATTATTTATTTAAGAGATTTAGCGTTATGTTTTACAAATATTAGATTTTGGGTTAGAAAATTCCTAAAAGAGAACTGATTAGGATATATATAACTCCTGAAGTATTAAGTGGTAATTAAGAATATAAAAAGGATGCTGATATTTACTTATTTGTTTATGAAATAATTATTTACTGCCATATTCCAATGTGGCACATAATAATGAAAAATGAAGACCAAAAATTCCTAAATTAATTGCATAAACGCATCGACCCACTTTTGAAGAATTAGATAGAGTTGAAAACTTTATTCTAAAAATGGATATGAAAATAATAACAAAATTACAATTCAAATTAAAGAAGAAGAATTTTTCAAAAATCGAAAAACAATTATAAAACACATCCAAAACAATTTATATCGGTAGACTTTTTTTTAATTCTTCCGAAATTTAAAAATGAAGAAAAATTTGAAAAAAAAAACTTGAATAATTAACAGTTCTATTTTATATTATAACCATTTTAATTAGGCGGCGATGATGATGTGGATATTTAATGTTATATATTTTTTAATTGTAAAATCTCAACACTAAGTATAATAATTAAACAAATAAATATCCAAATTATTTAGTGTACTATATAAATTTTTCAGACTAAGCCTACTAAGCTTTTTTGACTTATTTTAATTCCGAATTGATAAAACACAAGTATTTATAACAATTCTACTTCGTCTCCCAATTAGAAAAAAAAAAGTTGCATTTTTTTTCGAAAAGGAAATAGGTAGTAATTATTTTTATTAATTCTTTTGATTTATATAAAATAATTATTATAACAATTATAAGAAAAGGATGTAACATTTTCAGAAAATTGAGTATTTTAACATTTCCTTTAGATATAATGACTATTGTTGTTATGATTAATAAATTGCTTTAAAAAATCTCAGGTGACAAAGGGTAGATTAGATCATTGATCTATTTTTTTTTCTTTTATATAGAGAAAGTATTCAAGCAAATTTTACACTAGTTATGAAATGTTAAATAATATTAGGGTATAATATCAAAATTGGTAAATTATTTATGCAATTTACAATGAAGCTATTAGATATCTATTTTGTGTCTTGAGTAATAATAGTACATGAAACATTTTTTACTTACTTGTTTCTACAATTACAGATCATACATTTTAGAGTGCAAGAAGAAGCTTTGATTATTTTTTGTATAATAATGAAAGGCCTGTCATCTAGGTGAACTTGGAAGGACTTCTTTTTTCTTTTTCCAAAAATTCCATCTACAGTTAGTGATATTCTCTCATAATGATAAGAACCCATTTTTTCGTTTAAATTTAAATTTTTTCTTTGGATCATAATGGTACTGATGTATGATACATTATATAATAATAGGAATCCTAATAATAAAAAGAATAACCGATAAATTTTAATATTTTCGAGTGTAATTTCTTTACTCGGAAAAATCTTTACGTAAAATTTGTATGAAAGAATATAAAATATTCAAAGAAATAAATGTTACAATAGTTTTTGGTGACAGTTTTTGGATTGTGTGATAAGAAGTCGTCAAATATAAGTCCAAGACCTGAATAAATATAAATAATTTTATTCACATTAACCGTTTCATTCGTAAACACACTTATTGATGCTTTTTCTTTCGTTTAATGACACAATGATCTAAGAATGATGATCTAAAGAAGTGTATTTTTAAATTTTTTGATCAAGAATAATGAATGATGATGAAATGACAAAGTAATGTTGACTATATTTAAATTTGAACGTAATTTTCAAAAAAAAAATAAATTATTTTTTTGTCTAGTGGTTTGGATCCGTGGTAGTTATGATGAATTCTTTTGTTTTCAATAGGATGGTTTATATTTGTATATATATATTTTAAATTTTACTAAAACGTACTTACAACAAAATTTTCAAGCTAATATTTAATTTAGGATTATGGTCTGTGTTAGGGTTAAAATAAGTTTTAGGCATAAGAATTACGAGCATTTTGTATTTTTGATTTTAAATTAAATGATTTTGTTACTCGGGAGTTTAGTAAAATAAATTTATTATATCTTTTAATTCAAAGATAATAGATAATAATTAGAGTTGCCTGCCATAATTAATTTTAATAATTATAATTTATCATAATTTATAATTGTCCGAACCAATTAAATAATGCATTGATTCCAAATTTAAATTGCAAATATCATGTGATTTTTAGTCAAAATTAGAATTTAATTTTAATAACGACAACTATAAGTACCCGCATATTGTTCATTACGACTTATTCAACATGTTGGAAGTTTTTGGTGTGGTAAAGAATCTTTTTTTTCGTAGAATTCATCACCGATGCTTAAAGATTCATGAGGTTTAATTTGGAGATGACTGAAAAATAGTATAAAGCAAAAAATCTAAAATTTGTATTAAATATTCTCCAGAAGAAAAAATGAAAAAAATGGCAATAACTTTTATATAGTAATCAAAATTATTTAAATCATAATTCAAAAGTTCTAGATTTAAGCCATTAAATTATGACCAGTTTTATTAGCGTCGCGTTTTGATGATTGTTAAGGTAAAAATTAATTTTATGCATACATAATATATTATAATATATGATAATGGAAATGTATTCTGTTTTGAGAGTTTGTGAATGATTACGTATTTTATTTATTTTTTTATTTTTATTTTTTAAAAAGGCTCTGCTCTGTTTCATTGAATCTGTCAATTGAGTAAATATATTACTCCTCTGATGCAATTTGCTTGTCTTGTTTTTGTAATGATTTCTTATCACTTTATAGTTTGCAATAGTTCCCAAGCATCTATTCGATGGAAATATTTACAATTTGTATTCTTATACTTGACTGCACCCAAATTTCCCGCAAGTTTGGCAAAGCTAGAGTTCATGAATTGTATATATTTCAACTGACTCACCTTCATAAATTATATCATTCAATGGTTTCAGCAATTACATGGGCATTTACAGTATTTACCAACAGACTTACAAACCAAGTGAGAGTTATAGACTATTGAATTGGTCTTCGTGGTTCCATCCGAAGCTTGTGATTACAGTCACTATGAACAGAACTTTGATACTTAGCAGTAATATGACGGTGATCCCAAGCTTAATCATATTTTTTTCTTTTCTTTGTATTTCACCGTAAACCTTAATATACTTTTTTTGCATTTGTTTTTAAGTAGTTATATTAATTTTTATTAAAAAGCTATTTTTTCAAAGCCAAATTTATGCTCACAAATCCAACATTCTGTTGATGCCTTAATCATCCCTTATATCATTATTGATTTTAAAGATCTGGTGTTCGAACTAATTTATTATATATATTTTGGCAAATTCTTCTGTAGCATTTGGACCCCTATATATATGAAAAGACCTCAAATTTCTCCAGTATTAATTTAATGAATTGCATAACATAACAGAACGTTAGCCTTTTGCTCTCTAAATTGATGCATATTTCCCCCATATGATTTATTGAATTTTAATTTTTTTGACTCAAAATCTATTAGAACTATACATTATTCTTGCATAGGGTGTGAATCTTTAGATATCATTTTATCCTTTCTTTGGTAACTAAGCTATTTGTGGGAATTTCAGGATTTTGTTGATGCCTAACTTTAAAAGCATTAATTGCAGAGGTATTTTTTTTTTACCTTTGTACAGTATGTCGTACCTTGAATACTAATTTATCAGAATTTTTGATCCATAAGAAGTGATTTCTTTACCCATACTTACACTGGTCAAATGGAAAAGAATAGGAAAGCTTTATCATAACATGTTTCCAATTTATGTATAGTTTTATTAAATATAAGCAGTTGATTTATTCCAATTTATTTCAATTTACGAATAAAAATTCATTGGACTAGTAATAGTATATAATGTGCCATTTTCTAATAAATTAAGATTTGCCTGGATAAAGATAAACATTAAAAATATGAAATATTTAAAAGATTACATATAATAATGCATATCAAATAGCAAAATACTTATAGACTATGGTTAATCTTAAAAAAAAATAAAAACATTAATCATTTTTGATTTTCGATTTGAAGAATTCATCTATCTTGATTAAAAAATCAAACTTTTAAAATTTATTGTTCAAGTTTTCAAACAATAATTTCACAATCAACATCATGATTCTGATAGAGATTTTAATAATTTCAGACAATAACCAATAATGCAATAAAATAGTAAAATTGTAAAATAAATATTATGATAAATAATGCAATAAATAACTTTGATTTTAAAATATTTTTTTTCTAAAAATAATAGTTTCAATTTTTAATTCTTAAAAACCAATTTAATTTAAATTAGAGTAGATTTAAAAAATCAATTTAATAATTTTATTAAAGTAGACGATATAAAATTAAGTTTAAATAATAAATACTAAAATATAAAAACACATTTGATAATAAAAAAAAAAATTTATTACTTTCTAAAGCATATGACTTTAAATAGTTCTCCTAACAATCTTAAATACTTCATAATTGATGATTGGAGAGCATGTTGAAAAGAATATTATAGGTTTTTTGCCAAGCTTTTTAGTATAGAAACAACTATAATCTAAAGTGAAGTTAGATTTATCACTACGCATACAAAAATCATCAAAAAAAGGACCCCATTCCTTTTGACGATCTCTGCATACATTAAGAACTGCACGATTTGGATTCTTTACTCTGCTAAGAATTGAGTTTTGAATATTACCATTTTTTAATGAAAAAAAGAAACTATCTTCTGTTTTCATCCATTTGCCATCACCACCAATATTACTATTATCCCATGCTAAAGGATTATAACCTCCAACAATTTCATCTGTTCCTTTTATTTTTACTATGACAACCGTATAAGAGTGACCATGGCAGATATTCCAAAATGTTTGTGGCGCAAATCCATCTCGAGTTCCACGTAAGATTAATTCAAATTTATATGGAATATTTGTTAAAGTATATGCAGTTCCTTTACGATCAATCCATGTAGAAATTTCTGCTGCATGTTCTTCAGAAATAATAATTGAAAAAGATTCTTTTGGCTCTTCTGCACGAAGAGGTAATTCTGTAACCAAAATTGATCTTGGTGGCAAAATAGTTGATTTTACTGGTCGTTCTGGAGCTATTAGATGCTGATTGATATCTTTCCAAAGTTGTTTATCAAGAATCGTTTTATATGGTTTAATTTTATCCCTGACTTCGATACCTGAAAGATGAAAATAGCGAATATGAGGTAGACATTGTTGTAAAGTAGTTTTTAGGAGAAGGAAATTTTCCGTAGTCCAATCATCAAGGTTAGTAGGAAGAGTAGAAGTTTGAGCAATTCCCCACTTGATGACATAATTCCAAATTTTCACTTCTTCGATTTGTAGATCATCTCGTTTGAGAAGGGATAATAATGCAGATTCTTCGAGAGAAGTAAAATCATCAGCATCAAAAATAAGGTTTGGATACTTTACAACAATATCATTACAAAAATTTTCTAATTTTTTAAAATTGTTTCGAATAAAAATAGAACGATAAATAAAAGAAAAATGTGTTCTTAACCAGGAGCCTTTAGTTTCAATAAGAAAAGTTTCTAATTTGTTGGTTAATTCTTCAAGTTCAAATTCATCAGCAGCTAACATTAAATCATAAATAAATCCAGTTACACAATTTTCTAAATTAACAATTCCTCCGTAGATGTATCTAAAAGAAAATAAATGAAATAACAAATAATAATAATAATTTCAATATCTGATATAGGCAATAGTATTTATATTATTTTGATGACAACTTACTGAAGAATAACTTTAAAAATTTGAGCAGAAATGCTCGACTTGATAATTATTTTAATATTATTTTCATTTGGCTGAATATTTTCTAATTCTCTCTGGAAATATGGCGATCGGAATTTCAATATGTTGGAATGTGCTGTAAACGATTTTTCCTTATTTTCGACTTCAATTATTACATTACAATCTTCTTTATCATTAAGAAGTTCAATAAGATTTTGTGATAAATTGTCAAAGAATTTTAAAGACATTTTTCTTTTGGTAAATTTGAACGTAAAAAAAAAAAAAGACTAATAACAAAATAGGAAACAATACGTAGACTATTAATTTATGCGATTATAAGTATGACAAGCACAATATTTCTTATTCCTTTCGGGGTGGAACATTGTGTTCATTCTTGACTTAATATATTTTTTATTATTATATTTCATTATATTATTTTTTACTCTTTCACGTATTCGTTATTTTTTCTTCGTGCACACTTTAAGAGAGTTAATTCAATAAAATTATATTTTATCCAAGGGGATGATAAAATTAAATAATTATAAAAGATAGAATACAATCAAAGTTCTGATAACATTCATAATAAGGTATCAAATTAAAGAATTTTCATATAAATTTCGTTCTTAAAGCTCGTTAAAGTGATACTTTTAAAAGGGTTTCTTTTACAGATTTTTTGTTGAGATTTTTAAGCATTTTAATAAATTTCATAGTCAGTTCTTCAACAGGATGACTTCTTTTTTATTTTCCTAAATTCGATTAATTTCATTCATTCTTTCCCTCTTTTCTAAATATAAATTATAATTTAAATGATATATTTTAGACCTTATCATAATCCCATATAATTTTCAGACTAATAACCAATAATGTAATAAATATTAAAATAAATATTATAACAAATAATGTAATAAATAACTTTGATTTTAAAGTATTTTTCCTAAAAACTATAATTTCGTTTTTAATCCTCGTTATCAAACGATATAAAAAATTATTTAATAATTTAATTGAAATAGAAAACATAAAAAATTTATAAATTGATAAATATAAGCTAAGATCAAATAATAAATCTAGAACATGAATACACATTTGAAAATAAAAAATAGATAAAATTTATTTTCCCAAGTATATAGCTTTTAAGTAGTTTTATTAACAATCTTAAATACTTCATAATTAAAGATTTAAAAGCATTGTGATGATGATCTTATAGGTTTTTCATAATAATATTCATTACTGAAACAACCATTATCTAAAGTGAAATTAGATTCATCACTATACATCTGAAAATCACCAAAATATGGACCCCATTTTTTTTGATCCTTTTTGGATATATTAATAATTGCAAATTGGAGAATTTTTACTCTGCTAAGAATTGAACTTTTTATATTACCACTTTTTAATGAGAAAATGAAACTATCTTTTGTTTCTATCCATTCATCATCAATATTATTGTTATCCCATGCTAAAGGATTATAGCCTCCAATAATTTCATCTGTTCCTTTAATTTTTGCTATGACAACCGTACAAGCGTGACCATGGCACATATTCCAAAATGTTTGTGGCGCTAATCCATCTCGAGTTCCACGT
>CAJVPK010001049.1:0-16549 GCA_910592015.1 Diversispora eburnea | reverse complement strand
GGTCTAGACAAAATGACCTAAACTCCGGGGGTCTAGAATAAATGACCTAAACCCTGGGGTCTAGTTTAAGTTTTCTCATATATATATATATATCCTAGACCACAAATTGTATTATCACGTGTTAACTACTTTAAAAAAAATTTATTTATATAGGATGCCGTGTTAAAATAGTCCAGGAAATGACGTATATCTAATTTTATAAAGAATATTATTTCAATTTTTCTCGCTTAATTTCCTAATTTCCCCCCAAAACACTTTCCATTTCCCAAATCGCTTCACTAATTGCATCATTTAGTTTTACAATTTTACTCTTTATTTTTTGAGTTCTATCATTTAAAGCATTCTTGCGAGTTTCTCGTAATTGCATTAAAGTTTTTGTATCGTTCAATAAAAGCGTTGTCTTTAAGTCATGTGTCATGGTAAGAAGAGTTTGACAAGCTCTTTCCTTTTTAATTTTTTTTAAAAATAATTAATGTTATTTATTAAAGTTCTTTACATGAAAAATTTTTGTTGAAGAATAACTAATTTACCAAGTTTGCAGCTCGTAATTCACCAATATATTCATCCAATGCATTTCTATATTTATCTTTTTCAACCTCCTATATAATATTATATATATATATATATATTAAAAAAAAATATCAATTTTAGCGGACTTCCGTCATTGCTTTACAATTTATCTATATATATGCCTACCCTATTATCATCTCTTCCAAGAATTCTTAAACTAACATCAAATCCTGCAGCTTTAACCATATCACGAAAACTGATTACTAATTGTTCTATTTCATTGTCAAGTGTTTTATTTAATTCATCTTCAATATTTGAGAAAAATTCATTTTGTGTAGCTGTTGTGGTAGTAGTATCAGATGTATTTGTAGAGATATCAGATATAAAACGTTGACGTTGCATTTTCGAGCAAAAAATTTGGAAATAACGTAAATATCAAATTTAAATGATGTTGAATTTAATAAATATTTAAATGCATGGGTCAAGTTATTTTATCACCTTGTGTAACCACATCAAGTTATCAGTTTTATAGAACCAATAAATCACTTATCACTTTTCTCTCAACTTTAAAGAATGACGAACTCTGATTTTATAAAATCATTGCTAACTGTGATATTCGAGAGATAATTATAATAAAAAATGATACTGAGGACAATTTTTCTAATAATAATGAAACCAAACGCAGGTCACGTAATAGACAAAATCGAACTCAGGTAATATTTAATAATTAAAGAACCTTCTGTGATGTTTAATATCTGGTAATCCACCATTTACGGCAAGAAAAGATAGTATTCCAACACGTTTTTCAAGAGATCAAATTCTTAGATCAACTATAACAATAGATTTAACTAATGATACAAAAGAAAGTGCTCTCACATACTCTCCGCCAGTAAATTCATGGGCACATTTTTTTTACGATTGTATCAATAGAATGGAAAGAACACAAAAAATTGTGTTCTATTTGCAGAAGACAACTTAAGAAAGACGTTTCGAATTCAAAGTGATAAAAGGTTCAAAAGATGTGACGTTGATGAAATTTTTAATTCGTTTTTTTTTTCCCGGAAAACCATCCATAGTTCATAATTGTTGATTAATTTTTTTAAATTTTTAAGTTAAAATAAGAAATCTTGTTTATTGTATTAAATAATTTCGAAAAAAAAAAAACTTATTCACGTGAAACTTGGCCAATCAAAAATTTGAATGTATAATTATATTTCCTCAGGTCAAAAAATGAAATCTCCTTTACAATTTTCATACTTATGGCAAATCGAGGTGGACGTGGAGGTGGCAGTTGCTATAAGTGTGGTGAACGTAAATAACAAAATTCCCGCGTGAATAAATTTTCTCCCCTTATTTTTGTTAGTTGTTAACATAAATTCGTGCACTATTCTTTTAGCTGGGCATTTGGCTCGGGACTGTCGTCAACCTAGGGCTGTTTGGTATGTGGAAAATGACATCTTTATTTTAACATTTGCTGACTAATTTATTTGAAGAGTTTATATTGAATTTCTTTTGTCATCATTAATATCTTTTAAATTTAGCTATAATTGCGGGTATGTATTTTCCTTAAACAACTATTTCGATTTATTGTATTTCTCGAACTAACGCGAAATTGTTAAAATAGGGATGAGGGACATTTTAGGTAATATCAAATTAGTCTTTCGAAAATAATGAACTGGATTTAATTATTCATAAATGACAGTCGCGAATGCACAAACCCAACCAAAGAAAAAAAGTGTTATAAATGCGGAGATGTTGGCCATTTGGTATGTTGACAAAAAAAAAAAAAAAAAAGAATTGTACCTTTATAAGTTTTAAAGAATCAAATATTTTTTTTTTTCATTTTTATTTCATAGAGTCGTGAATGTTATCAAGAGTCAGCGACGGGCACCTCTGGATCAGAGTGTTACAAGGTTTGGATCTTGTTAAAATTAAAAAAATATTATCATATAATTATTAATTATTTACAACTAAAAACTATTCTATATTACTTTTTTTTTTTAGTGTGGCAAAGTACGCATAATAATCCTTTCATTCATTTTTTTTTCGATTACCAATGACATTAAACCAAAACCGGTTTATAGACGGGACATAAAGCTCGAAATTGTGACGACTCATATGAAGATGACTATAACGCGGAGTATCGCACACGCGGTTCTAGTTCTGATTGTTACAAGGTAAACAAATTTAATCTTATTGACTCGCGATTAATGATATATTAATGATATATATATCTATCTATATTAATACAATATTTTAACAATCTGTTTTTTAGTGTGGAAAGGTATTATTTTTGATCTTAATATAATATAATATAATTATAATATAATATATAATATATAATATAATATAATATAATTTTAACAATTTTAACATAATCCAAAGCCAGGACATATAGCTCGAAATTGTAATGATGATTATGGTGAAAACTCACGGAAGGGTGGTTCAAATGGTGAATGTTACAAGGTAGAATTTAAATAATTTAAATTTACTTTCTTCGCACATGATTATGTTGTCTTATTTAATTCTCTCCTTTTTTTTTCTTTAATATATTTAATTCATTAGTGTGGAAAGGTACAGGAGTTGATGCTTTCATGTAATTATTATCATATAATTTAATAAAAGTTTTTGTTCAATTAATAGTCGGGACATATTGCTAAAAATTGTGATGACTTTTCTGGGAATTATTACGACTCGCAAGAATGTTATAAGGCTTGTGAATGCTTCCAAATAAATTTCACTTGTTTGGGATCAACAAACCACATGACTAACTTCACAATTTTTATCTGAAATTATAATGTAGTGCGGAAAGGTTTGTTTTGAAAATTAAAAAAAAAAAAATAATAATTTGTAATAATTAATTTAATTAATTTATATGCTTTCTGTTTGTTAGGTTGGTCATACTGTCAGAAATTGTAATTACAACGACAGTAACTCTGGATTTAATAATAAAACTTGTTACAGCTGTGGTGGTATGTCAAAAGTCATTATTTGTATTTTTTTAAATATATATATCTATATTTATTTCTTTCTTTCTTTTTCTATTTTTAGGTCATGGCCACCTTAAACGGCAAGTTTTATTTCATACTTTTTGATTTTTTTTTTTTTTATAAATATATTTGTAATGTGATAATATTTTCTTTTATCAGTGATTGTACAAAAGGTCAAAAATGTTATAATTGTGGTCGATCAGGTCATCTTAGTCGAGAATGTGATGAAGCGCAAGGTTCAAAAGTCTGCTATAACTGCCATCGGGTATGTTTTATTAGTTCACAACTTCATTCATCATCCAAATCTCTCTAATACTTTTATATTTGAAAAAATAGGAAGGTCATATTCGCAGAGATTGTCCAGAAGCGGGTGAGGCGTGATAATTAAAAAAAATTAAAACAAGGTGGATGTACATGTTTAGTAAAAGCATTTGTATTAAAAATTTTGTATTTTATATTAAATAAAAGAAACAAGTTAAGAATCATTATATTAAATAAACTAAATATGTAAAATTTTCAAATTTATTCTGATTACACATCATTAGAAAAAAAAAATTCACACATATTACATATAGTATATACTATATTCTATATTCTATACATTTCATCAAAAGTAAAAATCCTTTAACTCAATTATTAAAATTTAATTGTCTATGTAATTGCATCAAATAATTATGTCAATTGCATTAATTTTCGTATGAATCAATTTCAATTATTCAAATTATTCATAATTTTAATTGCCTGTTGAAACCTTTAAGTTTTGTCAGCTGGCAAAAGCAAAAACAAAACTATTTTGCCTAATGGGTTTTTGAAAATGGAAAACTGGAAAAGGTTGAGGTTTTTCCAGATTTTATTACATAATTAATTTAGTTTTGCCAAATATATATTATAAGTTTATAATTTGTATAATGGTACTTTGACTCAAATGATTTAAGCTTGATTCCAATACTCCAATTTCACCACAACAAAGACAATTTTACATATAGTAAAACTCATGAACACATGCTTAGCTCAAAATTTTTGACACACCTTTTGAAAATACCCAACTGGTTAATATTTTTTGAATGTAAGTTTGGCACGCAATGAGACAGAAGAAGTGTTGCCTAAGTAACCCAACCACACTGGTTATGGAATGTTCTTCAGTGGCTTCTTAAATCTGCATGAAGACCCGAAACTATGCTTTTGGTGTCAAAGAACGTGCTTCGTTTGCAGTCATATACTAAGGTTAGAGACAATTTTTTTAACTATTTTTATTGCCATAAACACAAAACGAAAAATTAATAAATTTTTGATTCGATGTGAATAACGCAGTTTTTGATTACAATTTGCACTTACAATTCATTGTTGATAGGTCAAAAATCCAATAATAAAGCACACGAAGAACAAAAATTGAATTCTATTTCGAAGCTTGGATCATGGTTCTGAAAAAGTTAGCACAGATACAACGCAAATTATAGATCAACGCATGCGAAAAAAGGAAGTTTACGCGTTAATTTTTAATATATTCCTTTCTTACTTGTGCATTTATAATATCATTCTCAGCCTCAAGCTTAATGACTCGTTTTAACAGATCTAATTTGAATTCTGTATCTGCCATTATTTTATTCAAGAAACGAATATATTCAAATGTTTACTAGCATAGGCAAAAACTATAATCAGAGGTGCGTAATAAAATCGATATCAATATATTTACAAATAAAATATAAGGCACATAGGTGTCAAGTATACACATTTTTACTTTCTGATCTGGTTTATCGAAGGTCATAATTCTATCTTTTTAATAAACCCATAATTATACCGATTATTTGTTTTATATTCAGATTTACTTGTACAATTATAATCCATCCGATGTAAACATTACCATAAAGATAATCATTATTAAATGCTTGATCTGCAGTTCGTTTTTTGTTTGTATGGAAGGAGCTTACGAGTCGTTTATATTCTGGAAATAAAGCCATGTAATTGCGTTTATTATTGCGTAAACAATGGAGCTCACGAAACCGATTTACACCTCCTACGAACCCACGAAACCGATTTACACCTCCTACGAACCCACGAACCCAATTAAGAGGAGAGAAGGATAAAAATAGAAGGCAAGGTAAGTATAAAATTTTATTAAAATAAAAAAACTAAAAAACTAAAAAAAAAAAAGAGAGAGAGAAACCTATCGTCGCCGCGAGCCCACGAAGCCGATTTACACCCCAAGGAGAAAAATATTTAATATATTATATTTTAAATGATATAACCGGTTACGCGAATTATTGATTGTTTACATTATATTTACATTCTCATGACCTTGTACTGTACAATCCACCTGACAGTTTATCTCTATATTTGGGTATGACACTCTTGGTGATAATTGTTATAATAAATCAAATAAATCAAACTTTATCATTCTATTTTCTATCTAATAATAATATTATGTCAGGTTTTTTGGGTCTTCCACTGTTAATATTGACTGACTCTTACAAAATTTCTCATACATTTTTATATCCTGAAGCAAGCAAGGTTTTTTTTTTTTTTTTTTTTGAGAATAAATAAATTATTACGTTCAATTTTGTTTTTTTAATATTTTATAATACCAAAAGTACGTTGCGTATGGTGAGTTTAGAGTTGGTTTTAATAAAGACGAGGAGGATACGCGTTTAATATTTTATGGAATGCGATACATGTAATTATTCTTAATTATTAAATAAATATTTAATTTGGAAATTTGTATTAAAAAGAAATTATTTCATTTTTATTTTTTTTATATAAAAAGAATTGAAAATTATGTAGCAAAAAAATGGACACTTGAAGATGTGGAAATGGCAGAACAATTCCTTTCAACTCATAATGACAATTATACAAATTTTCCATTTCACAAGGAATTATTTCTGAAAGTCAGTCATCAAAATTGTTGTTTTGATTATTATTTTTGATTACAAATTTTATGAAAAAAAAAAATATTAAATATTTTCATATTTAAATTATTTAAAATAGTTCATCAAA
Source organism: Diversispora eburnea (assembly GCA_910592015.1). Classification (NCBI taxonomy): domain Eukaryota; kingdom Fungi; phylum Glomeromycota; class Glomeromycetes; order Diversisporales; family Diversisporaceae; genus Diversispora; species Diversispora eburnea. Next base: position 10,058 of record CAJVPK010001049.1, on the reverse strand, counting down.
GAAAATGATGGATATTTTCCAGTGAAAATTGAAGCATTACCAGAAGGAACTTGTTGTCATGTGCATACTCCAGTCTATCAAATTACAGCTGAAGGGGAATATGCACCTTTGGTTACATTTTTAGAGACTTTGCTTACTATGATTTGGGTGAATTTTGAATTATTATAAAATTTTCTTTGTTTATAATTATTTATTAAATTGTTATAATATTATTTTTATTATTATATTTTCAATTCATTTATAGTATCCATCAACTGTAGCAACACTTTCACGTCGTGCACGTGATATAATTGAAGAGGCTTTTGAAGACACAGTGGATGAAGATGGATATTTTCTCTTGGAAAGGTAAATAATATTTAAGTTATCATTATTATTATTATTATTATCTTATTATCCTATAATTCTTATATTGAAAAAAAATAATTATTTGACAAATTATAAAGTCGATTACAAGATTTTGGATTTCGTGGTTGTACATCACTTGAACAATCGATTATTGGTGGTGCTGCACATTTGGTAAACATTTATTTTTGAACTTTTTGTTAAATAATTTTTAGATAATACTAATTAAAATTTTATTTAATAGATCAACTTTACAGGAACAGATACAATGAGTGCTGCATATTATGTTCAATACAAGATTAATAATGGAAAACCTATTGGATTATCTATTCCTGCTACAGAACATTCTGTAATGTTGTCTCACAAAACTGAAAAGGTATTATTATTTTTATTATACAATCGATATAAAAAAAAATTTTTAAAACTAATTCTATATCTAAATATAAATTTTGTTTAGGATGCTATATCACGATTAATTACTCATTTCGGAAATGGTGCATTTGCTTGTGTTATGGATACTTTTAGTTATGTTAATGCATTGGAAAATATTGTACCAGCAATTGCTTCTCAAAAAATTGAAAAGGGTGGTTTTATGGTTATCAGACCTGACAGTGGAGATCAAGTAGAAGTTGTATTGATGGCTCTTAGGTATATATATATATATATATACTTGCTACATTATTAATTATGGATATTATTGATATTTATTATTATTTTTCTTTTTTGATAATTTAGAGCCGAAGAAAAAATATTTGGATGTGATGTTAATAAAAAAGGTTATAAAGTGATGCGTAAATGTGGTGTGATTCAGGGTGATAGTGTTACTATTCCATCTTTAAAAGCTATATTAAAAGCTGTTAAAGAAGCCGGATATTCAGCACAAAATGTTTTGTTTGGTATGGGAGGTGGTCTATTACAAAAATTAAATCGGGATACTATGAGTTTTGCTACTAAACTTAGTTACATCAAATATGCTGATGGAACTGAAAGGTTTGAATATTATATTTTTTTTTTCTTTTTTAATAAAAATTATTTTAATTATTATATATATATAATTAATATGATGATGTTATTAGAAACATTATGAAAATTCCCACAATGGATTCAAAGAAAATCAGTTTGCCTGGTGAATTTGTTGTCAAAAGAAATGAATTAGGAGTCAGTATTTTTATTTTAGAATTTTTAGAATTTCTAATGTGATTATAAAATAATAATAATAATATTTATTATATAGGTTCCAATTATTTATCCAAAAGAAAGTTGTCCACCTAATGATCCCAACAATCTTTTACATGTGGTTTATGATCATGGTAAAGTTATTGAATGGGATAATTTTGATATAATTAGAAAACGAGTTGCTAAAGAATGGACAGCTTTACCAAAAGTCTGGAATAACATTAGTTCAGAACTTAAATCAAAGATTGATAAAGTTACTCAGGAACTTAAAATAAAATAACCAGTTACAGTAGTGAAGTCTTATTTATCCTATTTATTACAAAAAAAAAAATTATTAATAATTATTATGATAGTAAATGAAATTAAAATTAAAACTTATATTTATTTTTAATTATAATTTATAAATAGTATTTTGTATATAATGGAATTAATAAGATCTTCTTTTTGAAATATTTTATTAAATATCATATTTGAAATTTATTTAAAATAACAAAACAATATAATTTTTCATAATACTTTGTTGAAATTATTGTTTTTTGGAAATATTGATACAATATTGTAATGATATCAACTTGATATTATGAAATATCACAGAGATATTGTGATGATGTTATTAATGTCACCACAATACTACTGCAATATAAATGCGATTTTTCTTAAGATTTATCCTATTTCAAATAATCGTTACAATGAGAATCAACATTAGTATCATATAGAGAATATATCATATCAGTATTTTTAAATTCGTCCTACTTCAATAATCATTGTGATATAGAATTGACATTAGTATCATATAGATAATATATCATATCGATATTTTTAAATTTGTCTTATTTCAATAATCATTGTGATATAGAATTGATATTAATATCATATAAAGAATATATCATGTCAACACATTTTTGATATTTTAAAATTTACCCTATTTCAAATAATCGTTATGATATAGAATCAATATTAGTATCATATAGAAAATATATTATATAAATGGTTTAGGATATCAATTTATTTTCAATATCTATATATTTCTATATATTTTCTATATAGTTATATATTTTTTTATAATTATATATTTCTATATACATTTTTCATATTATACAATTCTACAATTATATATTTCTATATTATAATTTCTTCATAATCAATAAAATCTTTATTGTATATATAACAAATTCCATTTTCAATTAAAATAATTAAAGTGTCAGATTTTCTATATAGGATGGAAAAGATATTCATTTTTATAATAAATATTGGAATCATGCTTTTCCATATTAGAGTCAGTCAAGCAAACATGTGTAAAATGTACCTTAGGTTGTTGATCCACAATATTAATGGAAAAAATAATATTCCAGTTTTCTTTGTTTTCATGACATAATTCAAATTTAGAACAAGAAGGTAAATTATTGTCTCTTGATATTTAATTGTATCACTTTATATAGAAAATTTAATGGTTATTATCATCATTTCCTTTGTGACTAATAATTAACCACATGATGACATATGTTACACCCTCAACAAGTTCCTTTATTTCTATTACATCTCCAGATTTAATTTTGATTTTGTTAATTGTTCCATTTTCATTCTTCACTCCATAAGATATGGAATTATGAAATCTTATTTTATTGGTTATTAATAATCTACTTATTTTTAGATTTTGATAAGTAACAGAAAGTTGAATAAGGATACTTTCTAGATTAAAACCTTCAATTTCTTTTTTTTTTAATTTTCAAAAAAGTTTTATATTTTGTATATAATCAAAAGATTATATTACATCTAAATAAATTAAGTTAATATATGAAAAGATTAAAATCAAATAAAATAATACCTTCAGAAATATCAGTTAAGTCATTTGTTATAAACCAATTACCAATATTTCAATTCTTTTATAATCAACATTATTATCAAAAAAGTTTCTAATACCTTTCATAGTATTATATCTTTTGATTAAATTGAGATCAATTTCTTTTTTATTGATATGAAAGATAAAAATTTTAAAAGTACAATATATTATTTCCTTAATTCCAACTAATATATTTATTAGATTTCCATATGAAATTATATGCTGAACAAGGTAAAAATTAACATGAACATTAGATAATATATTAAATTCTGGGAACATCTAATAAAATAGAATTAATATAAATTATAAAAATTAGTTTTATATATTTTATTAATTTATAAGAAATTAAACTTACTTTAATTAAATATTTACTTTCTTTATAGAACATAATATCTAAATTATTGTAATAACTATTTTAAAAATATGATAAAAATACTAACTTAGTACATTTTACAATATTAATTCAATATTTGATTTTTTTTTATTAAATTTTTGAATTAAGACCTATAGTTTCTTTTATTTTTTCAAGTAGATCTTTTTTAATATGTCTTGATATCAAAAAACATTGTAAATAAATGAAAAAAATCATTGTGAGTCATTGACATTTACTCATATAAAATAATTTAAAATGTAATATAGAGTTTTGCATCCTTAACCAATGAGATGGAAATTCAAATTATTTTCAAAACTCAGTTAATTTTTTTTTTCCATTTTGTAATAATATTTCAAGTGTCAAATTCAAGAAACAGGTAATCTTACCAGAGACTGTATAATAAAAATCTTGAAACATTTGTATATAAGGGTTCTATTGTAGTAAAGATAATGAAAATGATTCTATATCCAATTTATATTTTATTGTAAACTCTGAATATTTTTTAATAAATTACAATGTTGTCATAATTTTTTTATTTAATTATAATAATATGCATTTTGACAATGGTCATAATTTTTATTAAATAATTATTTCTGAGTTACAAAGTAATTGTAATATCCATGATTTGCTCTATGTTATTTTATACCATAGAGGTTGTTTCCTTGAGACAAATCTATTGTGACCACATCAAGATCTTCAATTACTAAGTATTCTTTATCATCAATCTTCATTTCAACATTATTTTCTAATTTTTTCACATTACATAGAAATGGTTATATAAACTTACTGAATATTGCATCAAACAGGATAAATCCAATTACAAAGTGATTTTTTAAAAGTTTTTTTTAATGGAAGGGCATATTACCAAATTGTAAATATACTTCATTCAAAAAATAATAAATAATATAATATATCCTGAAATCATTATAGTATAAATTTAAAAAAATTTTTAACTGATAAATTTTTTAGATTATTAGTTCTTTGATATATTTGTATGGGAGAAGTTATCATAATTTTATGGATCTCATTATGAAAACATTTGATTTTTTATATATTATTTCTTTAATAAAATAATCATATTAATAAATATTAATAATATTATTTATTATTTTTATTGAAAAAAAATATTTAATTTGAATATTAAATTAATTTCAGAAACAAAATGAAAGTTTTATTTATCAAGCCATAAGGATTTATTATTATTTTCTTTTTTTTTTCTTTGTATATTATATAAAAGTTCTTTAAATTCATTATATTTTTTAATTTTTATTAGAATTTCTTTTTTATTGTTATGAATAATTGTATAAATTTGTTTCTTTATTATATCTTTTTATAATAAGTCAAGTTAAAATGCAACAGAATCATTAACAAAATATGTAATAAAATATTAAAGTTAAAATTATAAATTAAAAATTAAAATTATAATATTATTATTGAGATTAGTTTTAATTTTATTAATTTGTTTTTTTTTTTTTTAAATGTTCTAGTGAGGCCTTGCCTCAAATTTATTAATTAAGAAAAGAGAAAGTCTCTTACATTATTGCTAATGAAGATACATAACTTATCCTAATTTTATTAAAAGATGAGATTCAGACTAACTCTAAAGAGACGTGCCTGCAATCTACCACCTGACAAGTGAACTTGCCCTTGATATGTTAAGGCCCTGTCGAACAATCTATTTTATACATATTTGTTTAACAATAACCATTGTGGACTAGTCCTATTATATGCTCTTTAATTATATAGTTATAAATGTTTAATTTATGTGTTTTCTCATCTATTTTACTATTATTTAAACTATTATTATCAGTGTTATTATTGTTATTAATGTTTTCACTATTTATAGTGTTAGTATTATTTGTATCATTTGTTACCTTCTTCCTATTTACTAAGCTTTTTTTTTTCCTTTACGAGTTTTAATACTATTATTTCTTTCCCATTTCTTAAACATAACATATCTATGTTTCCATATCTCTTTTTGTACAAACAATTTAAAATGTTTAAATGTGTCATATATAACTTGATTTAGTTCTTCCACACGTTTAATTATTGTCTGTAATAAAGATATTAATGATTGCGATATTAGTCTCATAATTATATCCAAAAATAAAATTTTTATTTTATTTTTATGCATTCCTTCTACACCTAATTTCATTGCTTTCAAGTTATTTAGATTACTCTCCAAAAAGTTATTAATGATGTAGGAACCATTACTATGAAGTTGTTCTATCAAGATTGTGATAAATCAGTTTTTACACAATTCTGGTATTACTGGATTGTTTTCACATGTAAAAATATGTGTCTGATCCTCTACTAAGAGGCCGCAGCAAAAACATTTATTTGTCTTATATATTGATGAGTATCTGGTCTTAAGTTTTTGTAAGGTTGGAAGCTCATTGTTAAACATCTTCATGTTAAATAATCACATTCTATTATCCTTAGTGTTAGTTTGTTGTTTCTCTTCATATAATCTTGTAGTTGTGTCCCATAATAATTTTCAATTGATTAGTTTCAATTTTGTATTACTCAAATTATCAATATTTCGGTTCAATAATCTCCACTTACAGGACTGTTTAGTTGCACTATATTTCTTTGCAAATTTATGTATAGGTTCTTTTATTATGAGGAAATTCCAACATGGTATTGCATTGACCAAAGTAAGAACGTCTATGTTTGGTTCACAAACTATTCCCCTCTGTCCCTCCTTAGCCAATCTATCTGCTTCATCATTTAATTCAATACCTGAGTGTACTTTTATTTTACTATATTTGATTTTAATTTTTTGCATTACTATCAATTCATGAATTACTGTTAACAATATTCAGTGATTTAGTTTCTTCCTCACTTTGTTCACATCTTTTGTTATTATCTGTAGAGCATCAATTGAGGCTTGGTTATCTGTGTATATCGTTAAAGCTAATTCTTTTGAACATGCATAAACTGCAGTGAGTATGGCTATCAGCTCTGCTCTTGTTGATAATAAATATTTTATTACTTTTCCATAAAACTTATATTTTTTCCCCTTTTCTCCCAATATTATCTATTCACAACCTATTATAAGTTTTGTTTTTATTTTGTTAATGCTATTAGCTATCTGTTTATTCAACGACCCATCTGTATAGACAATTATATTTTTACATTGATTAAGTGACGTACGAATATTATTTAATTTTTCTTTAATTTCAACACTTTCCCAAAAGTTATCATACTTTTCATATATAGTATCTCAGTTATTTGATAGGTTATTAATTGTGATATTAGGAAACTCACTTCCCCTTTGATTTTCCCCCAGCTACAAGTTATAAAGTATTTTGTTTAATTCATCTTCAATTGCTTCTTTCTCTAATCGTAGTCTTAATTTAAATGTTTAATCTGGTGTTGTCCTTAATGATATTTTATTGTTAACGACATTAATTCTCACTGTATGTGCAATGCCCATTTTAAACAGACATACGTTTTTATTGACTAAGTATTTTGTCAAGTCTTTGTCCCCCTGTATGCACCTGTCACATTGTCTCAATACTGATTTCTCAATGTCAGCTATATCTCTTTCTCTTGTATAGTGTTCAATGATAAATTCACGTTTGTTTATGTTTTTACGTTTTTTTCCCAATATCAGTTCTGAGTTTATGTCGTTTGCAGTTGCAATCCAACTGATGTCCCTGAGTCCTTTATTCATATTCCATTCGTATGTGTTGCATTCCCTTTCCAGTCTGTTAATGAGTTGGATATTGTTTAACTCTCTATTGTTACTATTCAATAAAAGTTTTCTTTTCACAATTTTGAACCAATCAGGTTTAGACCCTCTTCTCACATTGTTTTTGATTTCTTGTCCATGTAGTAGTCAATAGCAGTCAAATGATGTTAATTATTCTAGATACAGAAAGCTACGTTACCAGAGAGACTTTCTGTATTGAAAATAGCAATTCTCTTCCCATAAAATTTCTTCAATTGTGATGTTTTCTCCATCTATAATCATGATTTTTCGTATATTTCTTGATAATTTAAATGTAAAGTTATTGAGTTTACATATGTTTAGAATATCATTGATTAAGGATTGGTTTCTTGTGGTTTTTATTGAATCTAATGACTCAGTAATTAGTTCTTTTGACCAGAAGAGGTTTTGGAGATGTTGTAATCATATCTGTATTATAACCCCTAGCAATTTCTTGTTATTAAGTCTGTTGAGAAGATTGTTACTATGTATTTGAAACTGTTTGTCCCATAAATTACAAACATTATACACTTCTTTTACATATATAAGAGCATTAGGTATTGTACTAGGGAGCAGTGCCTTATTTTTAATTGTTGAAATAAAGCGAGAAGTTATTTTTCCACATTCTTTTTCAGTAAGAGTCATATCATTTAGATTATATTCTAGTATTGATATAACTACTGTATTAAATATGTATATTGCTTGTTTATCAATTATAGGTTTCCCTCTCATGACGTATGCCATACAATCCGAGAGTTTTTTTATACATTCCTTCTGAAACCTCTTCGATTCACTTTCTGTTACATATACTCCCAAAGATTTTACAGTAAAGTCTTTTTTAACAGGTGTCAAAATATCCAATCCCATTTTAACCATTTTTGCTCTTTCCATTAGTGTTGTATTAAGAGCAATCAGATATGACTTGATCTTATTAATCGCAATATTATTCATTGTAAAAAATTCATTAACTATATTTAAAATTTTCTCCATCTTATCTCTTGTCAATACAAACCAATTTGTATCATCCACGTATACTGTTACTGCAATTTTTGTATGTAGTATAGTTTTTGTTTTCTTTTTAAGATTGTTTATCCATGTTTTTTCTATATTATAACCCAAGGACATTTTTGCAATACGGTTTATTAGTGGATTATAAAAAATACACCACAGTATAAGTGACAAAATATCTCCCTGATCTATACCATCCTCAATCCCATACAATGCTGTATTTCCATGTGTTGTGATTACTATATTCTCTCTTTCACCCAAGAGATTTTTAATTATATTGATAAATGTAGAAGGTATTTTTATTCTTTTGAGTGTGTGTTCCAAACAAAATGAATTGACTGAATTGAATATTTTGTTCATGTCCTAAAACATGAGCCATAATTTATTTCCCTTTGTTCTGGCATCTTCCATTATATTATTTATAACATGGATGGGATTTTGTATATCATCACCAGTAGGGATAGGAGGTGCAATATGAATTGAACCAGGAATTTAACCAGATTTAATTTAGCCAATTGAGCTCAGGAATTAGCCTTGGCGTAATTGGGTGCAATAGCTAAATTCTGGTGCAAAAGCTAAATGCTAGCGCAATTCTGATTGGCTGGTACAAAGGCTAAATGCTAGTACAATTTTAATTGGTTGGTGTAAAGATTAAATGTTGATGTAATTTTGATTGGCTGATTTAAAGATTAAATTTTAGTGTAATTTTGATTTGTTAGTATAAAGGAATGATTTTTATTATTATATTTTTGTAATAAGAAAAGGTGTTTTATTTTAAGAAAGAATTGAGAGAGAAAGAGAGAGAGAGAAAGAAAGAGAGAGAGAGAGAAATGAGAATTTTAAAAATTATAGTGAAATTTTAATAATTATATTAATTTAAAATTTAGTTGGCACAATTAAATTGAACTTAAATTTAGCTGACATAATTAAATTGAATTGGAATTTAGCTGGTGCAATTAATTGAGCCAGAACAAAATCATTTAGTCAGGGTGCAATTAATTAAGCCAGCTTGATATTAATTGAGCTGACCATCTCTAATCACTAGGAAGACCAGCATAGTTATGTAGTGTCAAAATTTTATTTTTACTGAAAATAACTAAAAGTCTATTATTCATGATTTTCATGAAAATTTTTCTTGCTGTCTCAAGTAATATTATAGGATAAGTAATTTTGAGGCTATTACCTCATTCTGTTGTTTGAGGTATAGAATAGATATATCCATGTTTCTATTCCCTTGGTATATCATTAAGTTCTATTGTTATATTGATAATATGTCTGAATACCTCACATCCACTTTCAGGTAAGTATTTAAACCATTCATATTATAAGCCTGATTGATCAGATGCTTTTTTATTAAAGAGAAGTCTAATCACTTTCTCCAATTCTTCTATTTCTACTTTGTTACATAATGAATTATACCATCTTGTATTAATTCCTTCAGAAGGTTCATACTATTTTTCTCATTTTTTCAATAAATACACATTTGTTTCTCTCTTTCTAGTCCATTGACAGAAATGGTCACGTTATACGTTGTTGACCGTGATTTACCTTCAAATAAATACGATTAACTAACAACTAAAGGCAGGGAAATATGTATAGCGAAC
>CAJVPK010001048.1:0-16579 GCA_910592015.1 Diversispora eburnea | reverse complement strand
TATTATTATTATTATTATTATTATTATTATTATTATTATTATTATTATTATTATTATTATTATTATTATTATCATTATTATTATTATTATTAGGATTTAGAAAATAATAATCATAATCTACAATGTCATCATCGTTGTCGCCGTCACCATTATTATAATTGTTCTTTGTTGTGGTGAGTTTCTTTATTGAATTTCGAAATTCTTGTCTTAAAGGAGAATCACTACTTTGTACTTGAGCAGTAAAACCAGTTAGAATTCTTGGAACGGATTCAAATTTTGGTGAAGAATGTCTTGATATATTTTTTGTTAATCCTGATAAAGTTGAAGTACTTGGAGTATTTACTCTACTTATTATTATTGTTGAATTATTATTTTTATTACTTGTTGGTGATGATGGTGATTGTAATTGGGTCAAAATATTAGGAGGAATTAAATCATTATTATTTTCTTTTGATCTATCATATTGGTAAATTGGCATTTTTTGCTTTTGTTTTTGTTTTTGTTGTTGTAATATTGATATTTCTTGTGGAATTATTCTTTGTGATATTCCTCCATGTGGTATTGCTCCTTGTGTAATCGTAATTCTTTCCTGTGGTATTACTTTTTGTGGTAATGGTGGTGGTGATGAATTAAGTTGTAAGTCTACAATTTGATTTTTCACTTCATCCAAAGGTGATAAAGGTAAAGAATTTCTTTTTTTTGGTAACATATAATCATCTGAATATGGAATTCTATTAAAATGTTCTTGTAAAGAAGGAGATATCTCAGATGGGTATATATTATTAGTCTTTGATGAGGATGCGATATTGTTGTAATGTTGTTTGTAATATTGTTGTTGTTCTTGAGTGTTATCATTGTTATAAATGTTATCAATGTTATCAATGTTATCAATGTTATCAATGTTATCAATGTTGCCAGCAACATGAAAAGAAGGGGAAGTTAAAAATTTTGTTTTTGAAGTAGAAAATCCTTCTTTTTGTTGTTGTTTCTGTTGTAATTTATGTGGATAATTATTTATCGAAGATAAATTAATAGGCTCGATAGAAGAAGAAGTGGTAGAAGTAGTAGTAATAGTAGTAGTAGTAGTATTAGTAATATTGGAAATAGAAGTGGTAGCTGATAAAGCATGAGGAGTAAATTCTTCTCGAGCCGCAACGTATTCCAAATATTCCACAGGATTCATAGCGGTTTTTTTTGATGATAATATCCGCGGCGGTATTGGTGGTGGTGGTGGCAGTGGGGGTAGAGGTGAAGGTAGTGATATCTGTTGTGACATCTGTGATTGTATCTTTGTTGGTATTTGGGATGTTTGATCATTTTGTCTTTTTTGCCTGATTCCGATATTTCTTCTTAAATTCTCTATCAAATCTTGTTGTTGTTTAGGTTCATTTTTAGAAAACTTTCTTTCGGGCATGTTTTATTGATTATATGATGATGATGGTTGAATTTCTATATATGCAGTGATAAACAATGTAAAAATATTTGATAAAGTGAGGAATAGAGTTATTTTATTTTAAACAATACTCGATAAAGTAAAAAAACATCCAAAATATGCGCGTTCATTTGTGCAAATTATGAATGATATCTCAAACAAATAAAAAATAATACAGCATATATATACAAATAATCCTTTTCTTTTTTGTTTAATGAAAGAACTATTTAAAAAGAAATCAAGTTAGTGAATTAAATTATTTAATTTATTGAAAACAAAATTGATAAGAACATTGTATAACTCTGAAATAAGTAAACGTGACATTATATTTTTTCTATATATATATTCAAGAAAAAAAGAACTAAAAAATAGTTATGCAGATGTGTGATCTGTTTTTTTTTTATTAATCACATGTTATTTAATTCTTTGTTACAGGATATAATATAAAAAATAAATATCAAAAAAAAAACAGCCGTATCTGTAATCATCAATGTAATCATTGTTTTGTAATCATTTACCATAAATTCTAATTAAAAATTTGTTATTTAACGTTTTATATTTTAATGCAACATCTATATTTGGATTTATATTAGCGCAGTCATTCTTAACAAGTATTAAAAAAAATACAATATATATTAATGAAAAACGGACGGCTGAACTCGAACTCCATATCAAATTTTCATATCAAACCTGCACGTGGAATATGCAAATAAATTCTCCGATATTTTGCATGAAATTTTTTGCATAAATTTGGTCATTCTATGAAAGATAAAAATGTAAAGTTTTAAATACTGTAACTTTGGAGAACAGTAGTTATTAAATCTACGTGAATTAATTATTAAATGATTAACCATAATTAAACAATTGATACATTTATGCACCCTCTTCCCCCGCTTTTGGTTTCATAATAAATGTGATGTCAATAAGAAATAAAAGAATAAAAGAATACGTTATCATATTTCTCTTTCTTAATATATTAATTTACTTTATTTATTTTTTTTTTTCATTTCATTGAAATCAGGGATATATTAACTGTATTAAGTTTAATTAATATATAACTAATTAACCAATCATTTTTCAGTATAAGGTAACGTTAAATAAAATTGAACAAAATTTCTTGATTTTCTAGTTAATAAAAATTGTGGGCTATTCATTAATAACCTGATTACATTTCCACAACAAAGTTCATAAGGTATAATATCAGGTGATTCATGCAAATATATATATATATTAGATATATTACAGTTATATTGCATACTTTCATTGGATAATTTGAATAAAGTTTTGTTATGTATAAATATTTCGTATATGTCTTATGTATGCATGCCAAGTAAATAATCAGTAAAAAAAGATAATTATAGTTAAACATTAAACACAAATTGGATCTTAAAATCTTTTTTTATTTATTTTTAATTGGTGGTAATCAGGGTAGTGGTGAAAGAGGAATTATAATCGATTTACAGAATAATAATTTTTTTTTTAAAAAAAAAAATTAATTGTAAAAAGATAAAATTAAAATTATAAATTTAAATTTTTAAATTTTACACATTAACATATAATGTTGCATATATAGAGAATAAAAAGACATGACCTTATAAAATAAATGATGAATGCTTTTTTATTATTACTAGAAAATCAAATTCATACAAATAAGAAAATTAAATGTAAAAATAACAATAACGAACATTTAATTTTTCATAAGTTATTATTATCCCTTTACTGACTGAACTGAACATTCTGCAGATTGTGGACGTAACATCCACAACATTTGTTTGAATTGAGTAATATTTTGATTTTCTTCCTTTTTTAAAGTTACACCACTAGCATTCTCAGTAGATCCTGAGATAGCCATCATATGCGAATTTAACAAATTAGACCAATGTTTGAAATTATTTTCACTAATAAAAAGGTTGTATCCAATTAACATCAAGAATCTTCTTTCAATAGAATTAATTTCTTGTACAGGCAATCCACATATTTTTGACCAAGCATAATTGGAATAATTACGATCTTGAAGATATTTTGATGCCACTATAAGTGAAGCAAGAAACATTCGACGACCACAAGTAGCTGAATCATTTGTCGTTCGTTGATCGGATGATATCGAATTTGACCAAAGTAATTCAATTTGAGGTTTAACTCTAACCATATAAAATAAAGTTGTTTGAAGAGTTGACCATGAAGTTCGCGATCTACGTAAAATCTCTTGTATAAATACTCGTAGTGGAATGACTTGAGCGGTAGAATGTACTGGAAAATTTATCCAAATACTATCAATAATAAATTTCGTAGTATCTATTTTTTATTTTTATTTTTTTAAGAAATAAAAAGAATGTAATTAATTAACGCACACTAATAATATTTTAATAATATTAATAATTAATACTAACCTACAAGATGTTCTACCATTATCTTACGCACTTGTTGATTATTATTATTTGCAAGAAAATTTGTGGATAAAGTAGGTTGGTCACCATTATGTGTTGTAGTATTCGGTAAATATTCCTGAGGATTATTAGATAATTGTTGTGGATTAGGTTGATGATTATTGGTAGGAAGAATTGACTTGGTAAATCCTGGGATATCGTATAGCATTACATTTTGAACAGTGTTCACACCATTAAAAGCTATACGTAAATATGAATAGAAATATTAGTATTTATAATTATTATTTGTTACTACTAATCAGTCCAGTAAGCACAAAATTTACAAAATTACCTTCGTTTGAAGTAAATATTTCACACATGATTTTTTTTTGTGATAATAAATTTTTTTTAATTATATAAATAGTTTTTTTTTTTTGAACAAAATTAAAAGAATGAAAAAAAAAGAATGATGGTAAGAAAATAAGGTTCAAATGAAGTATTTATTATATAAGCTCACTCTTAGAGATACTACCATGTAAACAAGCGCTTCAGATTAAAACTAAAAATACTAAATTTTTAAGAATTTTTGATTTTGATTTACGCCAGAGTAAGAGATCCGAGCATTTTATATTTTTTTCTCACGCAGTAGTATGATATATAGACTGCGGGAATGACATATTTTGCCGCGGTGGCTTTTCGGATGATTCCTTGAATTATTGCATTGTTATCACGTGTACTTATGACTCACCTTCCAAGTCTATTATTGTGGATATGACAGGATACAAATATATAAGTATACAAAAGGAGTATTTACAAGGGTAGGCGCCCCCCCTACTTGTTGCTCATTTTTGGAATATATCAGTCGGCACGTGTATTATTATTGAACTATAAAAATGACAGCTGATTCTAATCTTTTTTTAAAAAATGAAAAGAAAAATATGACCTGATTTTTAAGTCAAAATAACTAATAAAATTTAATAATGATTTCTTATTTTTACTTTATGCAAACATCACTTTTTTACGTTTATCTCACATAAACAATTAACATAAATGGTATTTCTCATTAATAATAATGTTTATTTATTGTTTTCTGATCTTTGAAAAATATACTGGAAACTCCTTTAATTAATTAATTTATATTATTATTACTGTTGGTGGGTTGATGGGGTGATGGTGGTGAGATATTGAATTTCTGTACTTAACTTAATTTTGATAAACTTTAAAATCACTAATCAAACTTGTCCTTATCAATAAGAATTTCTTTATTTAAAAATCAGAAAAAAGGTGCTTTATCATTTATAATATTATTAGTCAGAGCGATTTTCATGAAAATCATGATATACAGAATGATACAATACATGATATTGTTAAATACATATTTTTCTCAAAAAACTACGCCAATCATGCCGCGGTTGTAATTTTTTTGCATAATGAAGTATTAATTCATTCCTGTTTACAATTAATTGATTGTGAGTGTTAGTTTTCGCAGTTTAAAGTCTTTATAATGAATTTGTTTTTATAATTAACCGCAGATTTGTGGCTCAAAGCAAACATAATGCTTGCGTATAATAATTGTCATTTTCATTGTTGCTTTGTCACGTGAAATACATCTTAAATGATTTAATCATTTTCATTTGTCAAATGACAAAGGACGTTCTTTCTATTCTGGAAAACATTCAATTTATCCTCAGTGATCTAATTTATTTATTTGTGATTATTGCATCAAAATTTATTAACTTATTAATTTTATTATATTATAAATAACAAATGATAAATGAAATTACTTCTAAAAGAAAAGGAAGCCAGAATTAATATTACTATCAAATAATGATTTCTTTCTTTAATTCGTACAAAAATTAATTGGTAAAATATTAAGATTTAATCTCTAATGAAACTTTTATATTATAAATTAAATGGAGTTAAAATTAAAAAAGGTTCTAATGTTTCAAATAAAAAATTGTAATTTTATCAATTTAAACTAATAACATTCCAGCAATCAATGCAGCACTCAAACTCATAACAAAAACGTTTAAGTTTGCTGTTTTTCCTGCACCGTTATCACTATCATCATCACTATCACCACCATTGTCTGAAGTTGGAGAACTGGAGGCACTGGGGGTATCAGAGGAATCAGTCGATGGGTCAGTTGGGATGCTTGAAGGTGTTCCAGTTGGGCTTGATGATCCAGAAGGGATATCAGTAGAGGTAGTGACAGCAGTAGGGATAGGTGTTATAGGTGGAGTTCCTGAGGAAGCGACCTCGGAAGTGGTAACAACAGTAGGAATAGTAGGTATACCACTAGGTGTGGTTGGAAGAGTTGGTAAAAGTTGTGCTGAGGCGAAGGCAGTAAATGCCAATATAACAGCGATGAAAACTAAATTGTATTTCATTTTTGAATTTTTATTAGATGAGAAATATAATAAATTTTATAGAGAATAATTCAAACAATCCAAATTGTGAGCAAATAAGTAATTGAAAAAAATTCATGTTAATTTATACAAAATTATTGATGCTAGTGATAATATATTTTTTATTTAGTCAATTCATCTTCGAATATTTATAATACTAAGCAAAAAATATTACAATCAAAAAGTTTTACCAATTACGATTTCTTTTTTAATCAAAGATGTTGATATTCTAAAAATAATATTGCCAAACTTTACATTTCAAAAAATTCTTTTATTCACTAAAATGGTATTCGTACTATAGTTTCAATAGTTTATATTTAAACCATAGTTTATCGTTACAATCGACGAAATTTTGTCAAAGGAACTGCTATTTTCAAAAAAAATACTAATATGAATTAGTATAGTAAATATTTTTAAATTTGGAACTAATATTGTTTCAAGAAAATCTTTCACTTTTCTCTCTTCTTTTCCCAACTCGCTAAACTCAAACATGAATGAAATTATTTAAACAATCTCATGTAGATGTGCGTTGAATTTAAATTTATGCGAAAAATTGTATTTGTCAAAATATAATTTCATAATAAATTTATCATATTATTAAATTCTATTTTTGTATTAATTTAATTAATTTAATGTTAATCTAAAGATAGAAAATTCATGGGAAATGTGATAACGGTCTCCCGAAATATTCGTCATTCTTTTTTTTATTTCTATATTTAGTATTCATCATCACATCATTAAAGAAAAAAATTCATTTAAAGATTAAAGGAGTTAAAATGATAAACTGTCAATATTTTGTGAATGAAAAAATTAATTACGATTTTCTTAAAAACTTTTAATTCCAATGATTCTTTAATTCTTTAAATAATAGTATATTTAAACGGTTAGTGTATAATTCTTAAAAGTTTCTTTCGAAATGATTTTTATTATTATTATTAAAGTTTGCAAAATATAATTTATTAAATGTTAAATATCTGAAATTTTTAAAAGTGCCTTCCTCAAAGTACGTCATTACTCACGATATGACTTAACAGTTACGTCATATAATTTATGACTTAAATTAGTTACGTCAGTCAGTAAATTCTTTGCGCGATTTTATGTGGATTAAATTACCCAAAATTTATATAAGAATCTCAAATATAAAAAATGGGTCTTGAATTATATACATTTCATATACTAAGCACATTAAGTATGATTCAAAATATAACTTTAATATAATATTTATTGATAAAATGACTGTCTCACGAAATTGAATTATCAATTTGTCTAAAAATTTCTTTATTTTTCTTAGATGATTTAACCCATTTAATCAAATCGTCAAGATATACTATAATTTATAAAGTTAGTATTTCATTCAAAAACTAATCAAAATCAAAATATTAATAAATTTCAGAATTATTTACCTTCAACATCGCTAATTTTCTCATTTGAATCATCACCTTAACGATTTTTTTTTTTAAAAAAAAAAAAATTATTATTATTTATGTCGATTTATTTAATATAAAAAAATAATAATTGACAACTGTTAAATAATAATTACCCGCATCTTCGTACCGAATAGAAATCATATATTTGAGATATACAAAAAGAATTATGTTCAATTAGGTTAATATGTAAATTTATTTACTTATAATATTCTTCGATATGATTATTATTTACCACGCGTAAAATTTTCAAGTGATAAATTAACGTCTCCAAATAGATCATTGATTGGTTCGGGAAGATTAGAAAATTTTAATAAACGACTTATATAACAAGCTTCAGGATGATTCTTTACAAAAGGTTGGTTTGAACATTTACTCAATCCTTTTAATCTCAATTTATCAGCTAATTTAAATTCAAAATAATATTCCGTTCGATTTATTTGTGATAAATTCAAATACCATGAGTTGAGATTATTAAATAATTCAACAGCTGAAGGTCGATTCTCTGGTATTGCATCCCAACATCCTTTAATTAAAGTTGTTAATGATTTTGGTGTACCTTTCGGAATTGGTGGTCTTTCTCCTAAACAAATATCCATTGCTAGATTAGTGTCATGAGGGCGTTCATTGAATGGTGGGTGATGTGCGCAAATCTCCCAAATTATTAATCCAAAACTATATATATCAGTTTCTTTAGTATATTTTCCTGTTTTTAAGAGTTCAGGTGCCATAAAAGGTATTACACCATATATTTCTTTCTTATCGGTTTGAAATAATTTGTTCGCGGGACGACACATTCCAGTATCACTTATTAATGGTAAATGATTATGAAATAAAATATTGCCACTATGTAGATTACGATGAATATTATCTACTTCATGTAAAATTTTTAATCCTTCGGCAATATATTTTAATATAAATAATTTTCTTTCCCAATTTATCGTGAAATAATTTTTTTCTAAATAATTTCGAAGATTTCCTTGTTCTATATATTGCATTATAATTGCATATTTCTGTGTTTTGGGATTTTTGGTTATTCCTAGGTATCGAATATGATGAAATGGCAATTTTTCAGATAAAGGATTAGTTCGAAAAATTGGTATCATCTAAAAATAAAATTAGACGTCAAATGCTATTTAATTAATTAATTTAAATTATGATTTATTTAATAGTAGTATTATCAGATATTTTTACCTCATGAAAATAATCTACTTCTATGTCACGAGAATTATCTAATACCTTGATACTAACTCTCGTTCTACCATGTCTTTCCCATTTTCTTTGAAGATAATTCCATCCAATAATTTGATCAATTTGTCCTTCTAACCATGTTGCTCTTTGAACAATTCCAAATCCACCTCTCCCAATAATTTTGAATGAAGTTAATTGATTATATGGAATCCAATCCAAAACACAATCTCTTGATGTAGCAAAAATTTGCGAATTTCGGATAAATTTATCAATTTCCCGATTTCCACTTGACCATTGTTTAAAACAATTACGAAAATGTTTCGAGTTACATGATTGACACCAATTAAATCCAGTATTTTTTTTCCCGCAATCAAGGCATTCTCCATAATCAATAGATTCTTCTCCAAATCTTGCGAATCCATTAAATGATGAAATTAATGAACCCGTTTTTGCCTTATAAGCTCTGCTTTTTCTTCGATGAAAAGAATAAGTTGACATTTTTCTTTTAAATTTAATAAGACTTATGATATTTAATTTCATGGAATTTATAAAAAAATTAAACAAATGAAAAAAAATAAAAGGAAACGCTCTTCGAGATTTACCATATATTTATGTTTTATTCAGAGTTAATCTCGTGAAAAGCATTCTAACTCGGAACTTTAACATGCGATCACAAGTTTTTAAAGAATATATTAGGAAAAAGAAACATTCAGAATTCATCACAATTATATAATTGCCAGATAAAGGCTTGGTGTAGCAACTTCAGATTTTTAAAAAAAAAAAAAATTTCGTGGCAGAGAACTTTAGTGCATTAATCACATGACTTAACCTACGTTCACGTGAAGGAGATTAAAGGATCAATTCGAAAAGTAGAACCCACAAAAAAGGTTAAATACAAATATTAGAATAAAAGAAAGAAATTAAGCAATAATTTTGTACGATTGAAAAACAAAGATGATGTATTTTCATTAATCACTAAGAATCTGGTGTTTGTTTATTATACGCCAATCAAAAGATTTAGTATAGTTTCCCAAAAATTTTTTTAAAGTTTTAGGTTCCTTAACTTTTATAAATTTTCCCGTATAAATTACTTGCTAAATATTAGTGAATTTTTTCCTTTGTTCATTAAAAATCGGATATTGATATTTTTTGATGTTTTATGCAAGATTCTAAATTTAACTTTACAAAGCCAGACTCAATTATATTTATATTTCTTTAATAGCAATTTCACGTGAATTGGTCCTTGTTTATTATTTTTATTTATTTGCGTTACAGAGAATCGACCAACCGAATAATAAATGTCAAAAAATTTGTGAAATTATACAAAAAAATTAAAAAAAAAAATTAATTGGTAAACATAGAAATTATTATTTTGTATTTATTTTATGTGATGGACCCTGAAATACCCTGAAATTTCTGTACTTATTATATGTTCGTGTAAAAAAAACCAATCCTATTTATGTAAATTTCTGTTGAACGTCTCCTCAACAATCAACCTCTATATGGTTTTGAAGTTCTGCAAATTAATAAAAATATAATAAATAATAAGAAAACTCTAGTTCTCTTTTTTACAAAAAGAAAAAAACTAATATGGAAAATAAAAATAATCCAAAACAAAATCTTAACAATGAGTAAATTTCATCCACTAAAAATTTTGATATCATACAAAAATTTCACTTTATTAAAAAGATTAGAACATTTTTCGTGTGATTGGTATTTATATGATTTTTTTTCTGTGGTTTTATAATTTTAGTCTCTCCTGCAGGGGAATCAGTAAAAATTAAGTGTAATCTGTGGGAATCAGTGGCGAGAGAAATAATTTTTTTTTTTTTGATAGTAAAAAGTGGGTTACTAATCAATAATTTTAGTAAACGTGTGCGACATTTAAGACAAATAATTTATGAACACGTACATTTATTAAACCCATTAGATGTTCTAAATATTTAATCCAATTTGTTTTTGTTTTTCTCCTGTGCCCCCGAGATCAGGGAAAATTTATAATATGTATGTATCGCATCCCCAAAAAAAATTTTTTTTTCTCTCAAATTAAATTCGTCATAGTGACCAATTCATCTATTTGATCCGATAAATTTATCTATTTTTGTAAAATCAAAGAGACTTTTTTTCCTCGAAATTTTATTTTTATTTTTAGATTTTCTTTCAATATTATAAAAACTTTAATTGAGTCAAATCTATACTATAATTGTAAATACCCAATATTCTAAATTAATACTCTAAATAATTATTACCCTTAATTTGTATTATATTAATTATTTCGCGTGTACATCAAATTATGCAATAAATTTATCTTGTACGTTAGCATGAATTACACAATTTTGTTTTAGTTCTGTAGTTGTGGATATTCGGATCACCTCAGTCGTAAGAATCATAGAAGGTATAATTAAATAATGTAATAAATAAATAAACAATAAATACTGTAATCCATTTTCTTGAACCGACGAGTATTTAAACTAAGCATTTCAATATTTCATACTGCGCGAATTACCAGGATTTTTTTTTTTTCATTCTATCCTTTTCCAGTTTATCCAGTTTTTCGAGTTTTTTTTTTTTTTTTTTTTCATCTGAGCCTTTAATTTTAAAATATTTAAAATATTAGTAATATTTTGCTTTGAATACTATTCTATCAAAAATTTAAACTTATTTAAAAAATTTTTTTTTATTATCCTATCAAATTTTAAAACCAATAATTAATTAAAAGAATAAAGTTAAGATAAAAGATTCCCTACAGTTTTCATACTTATTATTATATTTTAATAATAACTATGACGGCCACAACTTCAGTTCGTTTGCATAACGATATTTCAAAGAATTCAATAAATTCTATAAAGTTAAGGAAACTTTCAAATCCTCAACCTTTATCTACCTTATCTAATCGTAAATCACAGGATGCATTAAAAAAATTAGTTGATGAATTAATAATCCTTTTCGTTGAATCACAACAACTTGGAACAGATGATAATAGAATTACGCAGCTAATTTTAGATTGTATTGAAAGTAGAAATCAAGATGCAAATGAAGTCTTAAAATGGTTGATCAGTAATCAACATAGTTTATCATATAAAACGCTTTTGGGTTATTTTTATTTTCATGATATTGGTACGGAAATAGAAACCCGAAAGGCTTATATTTCATACCTTGCTGCGGCAAAAAGGGATTATCCTATCGCACAATATTTACTTGGTGAATGTTATTCATCAGGTATGGGTACAAAAACTGATGAAAAATTGGCTTTTCAATGGTACCAAAAAGCAGCAGAAGGTGGATGTTCCAATGGATTAAATTGGCTCGGTTATTGTTATGAATTTGGAAAAGGTACAGAAAAAGATATTCACAAAGCATTTACTTATTATAAAAAATCAACGAGACAAGGAAATAAACTTGGAATGCATTTTCTTGCCGATTGTTATGAGAAAGGCAAAGGAACACAGAAGAACATTGATCAAGCAATATATTGGTATAGGAAATCAGCAGAAAGTGGACACGAAGGTTCTTTAACTGTACTGAATAAACTTTTAAAAGCCACAAATTCACCTCCGCTACAGTTGGTAATTATTTTAAATTATTTTAAATTCCCATTTTTACACTTTTTTCTTGTTAAAGAATAAATTTAAATTTTATATGTTTTTATATTTTATTATATTTTTATAGGAAAATTAATTCTCGTGTTTCTTTACTTTATCTCCGGCTTTTGTATATTTTAACTCTAGCTTTACTTACCTGGTGATTCCAATCTATAAATAATTTAATATTTTTTATTTTTTATTTTATTTTTACTCGTAGAACATAAATTATTTAATTATTATTTCTTTTTTCTTTTTTGTTAATATTTGGACCTTTTTGTTAATTTTATATTATTTTGACTTTCATAATTGTAATAATATTTTGATTTCTTCGAGAATTGTCTGATTCTATTTATTTATTTTTTTTTTTTGTTTGTAATGTTCAAAATCTTTCTTGATATTTTAAGAAAAAACAACAACAACAAAAAAAAAAAAATAGGATTCTCAATTCGCAATGTAATTATTTTAATTCTTTTCAAGAACTTTTTGTACTGATAGTTTTTTTAATATACATATATATAATTGATAACGTTCGATTATTTTTCTCACATGTTCGAACAATATTTACAGTATTTACAATATTTATAGTATTTACAGTAATTATTTACATGTAAAACATGTTATCTGAATTTATTTTTCTTCTACATATTTAAGTAATTGTTATCCCAATATTCTACTTTTCTTTCTTTCTCTCTTTTTTTTTTCTTTCATTTTATTTATTTTATTCATTCTTTTATTTATATCTTAAAAGTTTACTAAAATTAATGGCTAAAATTAATGCGTACAATCTAATTTCCATGTAAGTAAACGACAATGGTGAAATTTCTTTGAAAAAAAAAAATTCCAGAAAATAAACATTATTTTCAAGTATTGTCGATCGAAAAAACGTGTTTGTATTTGTTTTTCCTGTTATATGAAGATATTGATTTAATAATAATATATATATTAAAGAGGCTAATCTATGGCGGGCATTCACTTTTTGATAATCTTGAGAAGAAATTCATTGGTTTCGGAATTTGGTTGATAATTGAACCGATTCCAAATCAGATTACATGTGTACATCCAATGTTATTATCAATTTGTTAATTTGGTATAATAAAGATAATAGATAATCATAATTGGAACAATAATAATATAATCTAATAATATAATCTAATAAATTGAAACTTTGCTAAAATTGATTCAAAATTGTATTAAGATTGAATTATTATTCATTGTATTCTTCTTTTGGTAAATTTTATTTTTTCCTCTTCTCTTTGAATTATTATTAAGTTATATCATCATTAATAAATCATTATTTTATTTAAAGTTATGTTGTATAAAAATAAAAATTATGGATGATTCAAATTGAAATCATTAAGTTGCATTTTGAATCGACTTGTTGAATCAAAGATTACTAATTCATTCCCTGAATATTATTCTTGGAAAGAATTTGATTTAATAGTTAGATCGCCTTGTCACATTATCATCTCTTGAATGGGATAAAAACCGAAAAAAAAATTTTATAGCAAATAATAAAAGATTATTTTAAAGTTGATCCAGGAATTGTATGAGAAATCATGATTCGCACTTTGATCTTTTTTAAAGATTGGAAGATTTTAATACAATTAAATTATTCGGATAATTCAGTTTTACAATATTACATAACAAAGGTTTTTTTTTATGGAATCTAATGATATATTCTTCTAAATTATTCTTTTATAATAAATCACTTTCACGCAGAAATGATTTTAAAATGGATAGTAAGTAATAATAATATCAATAAACAAAAGCAAGATTAAATCAAATATAATAGGAGGATTTTAACATGCAAACACTTTATAATTCATCCAATGAATAAAGTTTTAACCTAATATAAAAACTATGATGTAGAATACGAAAGAGAAATCTGAAAAAAGAATATCTCCCATATTTATTATAAGATTTGATTTAATTATCAAGTTATTATAATAGCAATACAATATTCATTTGTATTGTTACATGCACAATATTATTATGTTTTATGTTCTGTATTATTAAAAAAAACTAATCTGGGGGGTAATTTTTCCTATCTGGTGAAAATTAACAACACTTATTTAAATTTATACTTCATAAAAACTTCTTAAAGCTGGAGTTAAGGGGAGTTAAGAGGAGTTAAGGAGTTAAGGTTAAATGTTTGTAAATTTATACTCCATAGGTGAAGATTACACAATTCAATATTTTTTTTATATATTTAATAAGAATTGCTTTAATGTAATGTTTAATATCATACTTTTATAAATATTAAATTTAAGTAGGAAATTTTAATATAAATATATGCTAAATAGGAAATAAAATTTACCCGATATTTCAAACAAGTTTTTTCTGATTCATAAAACTATAATAAGAAAATGAAACCTTGTGATCAAATTCTATCAATATGTCATATATATCATTGATTTCATTTTATAAATCATTATTTAAAAATTTTCGGGTGGTAGTTTATCTTTTATAAAATACACTAACTATAATAATATTAATATTATTGTAATAATACTGTAATAATACTGTAATGAATTAAACCCTTTTTTTTAACTAAGGTTGTATATGTAATACTATAGTAATATATTAATATATTCAATATATACTTACTGTTAATCAAGTTTTAATCCAGTTGCCTATTTATACTACTATTATATCTAATACATTATCAGATACTACTTACTATTTATATTATTATCCTGTTATTATTCATCTTGTTATTATTAATACATTATTTATTTATAAATTACTATTTATATAACAACAATAAAAAGGAATTTCTTCGCCACTACAATATCATGATTTGATCGGACATCTAATATGCGTTGTTTGCATATAAATGTACCACTTTTTTTGTAAAAAAAAAATCGGAAGCTTTATTTACCGTTAGATAACAATTAACTTAAAAAACTAATTCAGATTCATACAGAACTTGACCTATTTTTATGTAAAAAGTATAAAGCAAACCATTTTTCTCCGTTTTTTTTATTACAACCATAATCAGGTTGATAAAATTTAAATAGAAGCTCAAATATAAAAAATATATATATATATTTAAAAGAAAAAAAAAATGAATAATTATAGATAATATTATATTATAATTACAATAACTGTTTACAATTATAGAGAGATTATTAACTAAATAATAGATCAAATTTTTATCAACAAAAAATTTTAAAAAATGACAAGGAAATCAATTATTTTTTCTAAATGGATGATTATGATAATTTGTTTATTGGGAATTTTTTTATTTCCAAATAAAATATCATGCCAAATTTTTCAGACGTCTACGACGGTTACGACGGTTCCTACAGAAGTAGTAATTAATACAAATGGACAAAATACATCTGTTTACGCAACTTATTTGGATCCTCGGGTTTACGCTGCTTTAATCTCAAAAAAAAATGCTAATGGAACTAGGGTAAAAAAAAAATGATGATGATATTAAATGACGATAAACCTTTTAGACTTTATAAATTAAAATTTTAAATATTAAACTATAAATAAATTAAAATAATATTTCAGCTTTCTGATGAATGTTATTATATTTCCACACCACGTCCTTACGAAAATAAAAGCGTCAGTTGGGACTGCGATGCTGGGTAAATAAAGAATTAAAGATTTCTGATCTTATTTTAAAATTTAATTTATTTATTTTAATAACTTCTTTATTATTCCCTTATAGATATTATTGTTTCGGTCCGAGTAATACATCAAGATTCCCATGTACTGATGGATTTTATTGTCCAGAAAATAGTTAGTATAATTATTAATTTTTTATCTTACGCTCATAAATTTAACAAATAATTAAATACTAAAACATAACACTGAAATTACATCCAATATATCTAAATAGGTGGTATGTATTATAAAAAAAATTTTTCTTGATCTAAATTTCTTGTATCGCTCGTCAAATAACTTTACTAAATAATTTTTCTATAAATAGCACAGCCCGTTTATTGTTGTGCAGGTTATTATTGTGAAGATCATAAAACAATTAAACTTTGTCCTGAAGGTAAAGAATATAAAATAAACTTTTCATTTTTATATTTATTTTTTTACCTATTTATTTTTACAATACTCTATAATATTTTTTATAATATTTTTTATAATATTTTTTATTTTTTATAATATTTTTTATTTTTTATAATATTTTTTATTTTTTATAATATTTTTT
>CAJVPK010001047.1:0-16581 GCA_910592015.1 Diversispora eburnea | reverse complement strand
ACATGTGATACGGTCACACTTCCGCTTTAACCCGAATCACCTCACATGATTCTACTCCGCTTTAGCCTACCCCCAAAAACAATACCTTTGCCCATATTTGACACACGTGAAATTTCGATCACCTGAACATCATGTGTCGATTATTTAATCATGTGTTTCATTTATTGGTTGATAATCACACCAGTGTTGAAGTGTTGTTGGTAAAAATACTATTTATTATTTTATTTCTATAATAAACAAATTATTATTATTATTATTATTATTATTATTATTATTATTATTTAATGAACCCCCGCTAAAAGCACACCCTGCATAAAAACCCTCATTTATAATCACTGATCCCCCATATAAATAAGACCATCATCAAATTTCTATGCTATAAGAACACCTCACTATAGTAGATGATGGTCTGAAGGGTGTGATTATAGAAGGGGTTAAAGTTATTATTAATTGTTGCTTTCTTCTTGAGGTTTTAAATTTTGATAACTTCCTAAAACTTTTAAACTTTGACAAAGGCCATTTAATTCTTGTAACGACTTTTTCACATCGGATTCATCTTTATGACCTTGTAACTCAACAAAAAACACATAATGCCAATGTCTTTGTGAAGAAGGTCTTGAATCAATTTTCGTTAAATTGATATTATAATCTTTAAAAACTTTTAAACAATCACAAAGTGCACCGGCTCTCCGATGATCTACTGTGAATAAAAGTAAAGTTCTATCATTTCCAGTTGGTATAGTTGTTGACGTTTTCCTGATAATGAAAAACCGAGTTTTGTTGTCTAAAAAAATATTTTAAAAATATTAGAGTTGCAATAACATATTATTTCAAAATACCATCACAAGAAAGAATATCACAAGAAAGAATATCACAAGAAAGAACATCACAAGAAAGAACATCACAAGAAAGAACATCGTAAAAAGAAATAATACATCGCGAAAGGAATACCATCACAAAAAAAAAATACCATAAAGAGAGAAATTTACCTTTAACATTTTGAATATCTCTCACTAATATCTTTAATCCGTATATTTTAGCAGAAACTGAACTCGAAACAGCTGCCGAATTTGGTTCCTTGGCTGCTTTTTTTGCTGCGTCACTTGTAGAAAAAGCTTCAACATGTTGAACACCTTTAAGGTATGTATTAATCCAATTTTGACATTGACCGAATGCCTTAGATAAATAGTTTTTTTTTCAATAATTTAACAACTAATGCTATATATTTTTTTCATTTCAAAATTGAGTGCTTTTTTTTCAATCAATTAAAAATGATTAAAAAGTAATAGTAATATTCACCTGAGGATGACTATACACTTTTGTTATTGATTCGAATTTTGAATTTGAGAGTAGATTATGATTCACCTTTAAAAATATAATATAAAATAATAATTTTAAAAATTTAGAAGAAATTCTTGACTCTAAAATAAAATTTATTTTATTTGATCATCATACATCAAGATATATTTCATCTACGATTTGAACTTTTGATTTAACGAGACTGTCTAAGGTTGTTACTACGGAACCAAAAATAGAATTTTCGAAGGGAATTACTCCAAAAGTCGAACGGTCTTCTTCAACATAAGTAAAAACATCTTTTTCATAACGAATAAATCAAATTAATATTATTACTGAAATTTTTTTTTTAAAAAAAATTTTGGTGAAAAAAGTTTTGATATGAAAATACCGTTTATTGTTGTTTGCGCATGATAAGTTACATCGCCGAACTTTTCGCGAGCAGCCTAAAAAGAAAATAAAAACAATAATAATTAATGGATTTTGAATTAGCAAAATATTAATAGTTTAATATTAATTTTTTTTAATTGTTTAATTTTGTAAATATTAACAGATTAATTTTAATTATTTAATATTAACTGTTTAATATTAATTGTTTTATACTAATTATTTAATAATTGTTTCGTACTTGGTGTGTATATGACCCTTCGGGGCCAAAATATGCTACTGAAATTTTGTCTTGAGATGAATAATTCGAAGACATTTTCAAAATTTGTGCGAAGAAGATTGTAAATTATCAAATGTCACATGTGATTTTCTATTTATACCTTAATTTATATAACTTAAGTTTATTTGCTCTGGACTTACAACGGTCCCTGTTTCCTATATCCTAAATTTTAATTCTATTTTATTCTATTATTTATTATTATCATCTTTATTATTATCTTTATTGATGTCTTTATAATTGTCTTGTTGGTCATTATGATATAATTTATCATTTAAAGGAAATATTTCTGTTAATGGCGTACTAGTAATTATAGAAAAGAGGTTGAAGTTTTTAGAAAAGAAGAGAAGAAATTTATTAATATTAGATATAACAGAAATATATATATTTATTTATTTAAATACTTACTCTCTCATTTCCCAAACATCCAAAGAACTTTTCTTTTTAATATATTGTGCTTCCTTTTCTGCTTCTCTTTCTAATACCATTTTCTAAATAAATTTCACCATAATAATAAGATTCAGAGTAAATAATTATATATATATATATATATATATATGCGTATGTTTACCTTTCGTTCATCTAAATTTTTAGATTTCATCTTTAAACACCATTTCACATTTCGAAAATGATTTGAACAATTCTTTTTTTCGCCGTATCTATAATAATTTGTTGCCTGACCTATTAATGCTTTTTTAAAAAGAAAAGAAGAAAAGAGATTCACAATGATTTATAATGATTTATAATAATTATAATTGAATAATAATGATAAATTGAACGCAGAAGAAAGAAGTTATTATCAGTTAAGATAACTTGAATACAACTTACATGCACAAAACACTAAATAATCGAATTCATTCATCAAACTGCAATTCCATCTTTCTTTTGAAGCTAAAGAATTATTTGTGTTATTTATAGAATGATCATTTGAATTTGTTGAATTCAGTGAATTCGAATTTTCAGTAAAAGTTGTATTGGTTTCCATGATTTACTAAGAAAAAAAAAAATATATATATATATACCCAACACATATGTCACGTGTAAATGCCTGAATTAACAAGTTTCATTCCATTCAATTATATTAAAGTTATTGTACAAATTTCTAAATACATTTCATACATTTCAAAATTAAAATTTTTTGTTTGAAAAATAATATGTATAATTTTTTGCAATAAATATTTATGATAATTTGCCATATGATAACATTTGTCATTATTTTAATATAATAATCTATTGTGATTTTTCACAATGAGCTTTATATGCTTTTTCATCTAACAAATCTTCTAGTTCAGATGTCTTGGATAATTCAATTTTACATAACCAACCTAATATTGATAATATTAATAATTTTATCAATATTATTTATTAATAATTTATTAATATTATTTTTAATAATTTATTAAAATTATTTAATAGAAAAATCAATAAATTAAAGAATAAAAAGATTAATAAATTAAAAAAGAATATTTGTAAATGATAAATTAAATTTACCTTCATCTTCGGGGCTTTCGTTTATTAATCCAGGTTCCTTTTCTAACCTTTTATTAACATCAATAATTTCTCCACTAACTGGAGCATAAATATCATTAGCTGCTTTAACACTTTCTATAGCTCCACAAAGTCCTATAAATTATAATAAAAATAAATAATTATTAAAGAACAAAATTAACACCCAATATTACATATATTTACCAGACTTTTCAACAATAGTTCCTACATCACGTACTTCAACGTAAACTACGTCACCAAGTGCCTTTTGTGCATATTCTGTGATTCCAACAGTCCCTGAATTATCTTTAACAACTATCCATTCATGTTCTTTGGTATATAATTTACCTAGAAAATTCAAAAATCCGTCATTATTATCATTTACTCTGAAATTAAAGAATTATCAAATCAATTTACAAGAAAATAAATATAAAAAAAAAAAAAGAAAAAGGAACTATTACTATAGCATCTACTAATCAATAATGGAGTTCCAAAACGAGTGATGACACTTTTATAGTTAGGAACTAATAAAGAAGAGGATACTAATTTAGAAGAAATAGTGTGAAACAAAGACATGATAATATTAAAAAAACGCGTTAGAAAAAATTTTTTCAGATGATTAATCAAATACATGATAATCAGCTCAGTCAATATATCTGATAAATGGTCTGGATGATAGGATGACGAGATGACGAAGATAACGAATTTGTTTATCATTTATCATTTTTGAAATTTTTGATTAGATTTGATACATCTTCTTTATAATTAAAGATTTAACGAAAAATTTATATACAATAAACCTATTTTTTAACTATTTTATTAAAATACAATAATTTCCAGTATTTAATATAATTTAGTATAATTTGAAAAGATAATGCAAAAAATATATATAGT
Organism: Diversispora eburnea; assembly: GCA_910592015.1. Classification (NCBI taxonomy): domain Eukaryota; kingdom Fungi; phylum Glomeromycota; class Glomeromycetes; order Diversisporales; family Diversisporaceae; genus Diversispora; species Diversispora eburnea. Next base: position 12,239 of record CAJVPK010001047.1, on the reverse strand, counting down.
TAAAAAAAATTAACTTTATTTAGGAACATTATCTCAATCAACTATTTTATTTAAGTTTAAAACGCGCGGATAATAATTTCGGAATTATTATTTATATGAACAATCATGATTTAACTTATTATCGCAAATTAGATTATTTAAAACAATAGAAAAAATTTTTAAAAGATTTATAAGAAATTATTATGCGTTATATATGACATACTTTATCAAAATATCCGATTATATCCGATAATTAAACATCATGGTGCACCATTCTTAAACATCAAAAGACAATACCTCAATTTGTTCCATTTATTCTTCTTCGCTTTAATTAATTAATTATAAATAATAATAACGATAATAATGATAATAATAATAATGATAATGATAAAAAAATGGCAACATTAAATTATTATTATGAAAACGATTTTAAAAAAAATATTTCATTATCCCAGAAATAGAAGTATCAGAAAGAACAATCAATTGAAAGTATTTAATTCTTTCTTTCTGATTTCATTAATTATTACAATTATAGTCAAAATATTATACGTCAAATTTCAATTACTATATCATTATTTATTCTTCATGAAAATAATATATATATTCAAAAAATACTGATTACATTAATTTAATTTCAAGCCATACGAAGAATGTACAAAAAATATTTTATTTTTTATTTTTATTTTTTTTCAAATTGAATTTTTTATTTCACGCCACAATTTAAGCCAACGCGATAAAGAATATGAACTAAGTTAAATTTATTATTTGTCACATAAAAAGTTTATTAATTTAATTTAATTTTATTTAATTTAATTAATTTATTTTTATTTAATTTATTACAATTAATTACTAATTTATTTATTAAGTTATTATAATTAGTTATTATAATTAATTATTTTAATTTAATTAATTAATTTAGTTTTTAAATTTTTAATAATTTAACTAAATTGACTTCTTTTATTAAGTTCGAAATTACCATTATTCAATTTAATTAATGAAAGAACGAAGTAGTCAAAAGTTCTTTAACAGATTCAATTTAATTTTACGCGTTTTACACAAAATTATATCATATTTAACAAACAAGATCAAAACAACTTAACATCATTACCGTAGTGAAAATAACATAACATATCAAGTTAAAACTGTTTGATTTCATTTCATTTTTTTTTAATTTAAATGATTAAACATAAGGCTTGAATTAGATTTACGAGCTTTATTGTAATCGATAATCTTTATTTATTAAAACTAATATTTATTGCATTTGACAATGTATCATTAATAACATTAATTAGTTTCCAAATCACCGTTAATAACAACCTTTCTTCTCTTTCCCTAATAAATGTGAATGATCGAGCAAAAAATTCTCATCAAAACGTCGGATTTCATTTTGGATTTCTTCGAAAATTATACATATATCCCAACAATATGTTGATATGTTAAAAGAAAAATCATTAAGGATGAATCAAACTTTCACTATTATCTGAACGATTATAAACAATCCCTTTCCTTCTATCTATTATAGACATTGGAATAATCCTGCAATTGCTATAAATATTCTAAATTTCTTAAAATCAGCATAGGATTGTTAATTACTGACACATTATCTCTGGGAAACCACTGCACTTTCTCAAATTTTTTTTTTTTTTTTTTGAGTTTACAAAAATGTATTCACTTTATATTTGTAATTTGTAATATTTACAATCAATGATTCCAAAGATGGATTAGTATAAATTTTAAGTACGTATATCTTTTTTATCAATGTTTTTGTGCAACGAAAGAATCCAAATAATTTAAACAATGCCTTTTCAAATAAAGATTTTCAAGCCATGTTGTTCTTATTTTGTAAATAAAAAACCAAAATGGTAGTAAATTTTTCAGCCTTCCAACCCTGGTATCAACAAATTTAGTGGGAAGTATGATTTATAATGTATTTTTGCCATAATACTGTATATATAATATTTATGCCATTGTTTTTTTAGCAGAGTTTGACATTTTTGAAACAAATGAGAACAATGGAAAGGGGCCATACTGATATTCAATCAATCAATCATGCATTAATGTCATCAATAAATTTGATCAGGTGATAAAATGCCGTCTTTTTGCACCAACAAATATTTACAATATTTATCAGTCAACAGAAAATTACCTTTATAATTATCTTTCATATAATTCACTATTTTTTTAAAATATATATATATAGCATAAAATCGGACAGTCAGTACTGAATTGCGCAGTACACGAACATGTGAGGCGTTAAATATAAAGGCAGCCTTGTTATTAAATGTACGGAAAGAAATTTTTGTTTCACCAGATCTAGACATTTTATACAATTATTCTATTCTGAGTTACATATTGATCTAACTTTAATTTGCTTTATTGTTTCTGAGCACAATTTTTCAAGCGTCATGATATAATTAGATTCTTTCGTTAAAATCCTATTAGATGTCAGAGATAATAATAATAATATACATATAAACTTACTAATTTTCCGAAAGTATTAATCAATTCGTTATAAGCTGTACGCAGTCAGATAGATGATGCAAGTTTTTCATGCAGGCTTGCTACAAACATACGTGCTAGGAAATTTCTTTAATTATTACAGATTACATTTTAATTCATTCGTTAAAAAAAAAAAAAACAGGTCAAGATAAGAATGATAACTATATTAAAGTTAACAATGGGTCAGATTGTTCTTTTAGTCCATGAAAAAATTTTTTTATATGTTCAATAAATATCATTAGAATAGATCCGGAATTTTTATCTAAATTTAGTAATTAAACTTCTAATTGAAATTTTTGATTTATACTTTGTCGGTCAGATTCTTTAATAAAAAATCGTCTTTTTTTTATTCTTTTAAACGATTCGTGCAAAAAACACGCATGGATCGCTAATTTGACAATCAATCCGTGCATAATCAACAATACCAATATCATATTATTTATTCTTAATGTTATAATGATTGTTTCATGCGACAAATAAAAAAACAAAAACTACCCAAGCGTTTGGAGACCCAATTGTATGTTACCCTCCAAATAAAGTTTAATGATAATGGTTGTAAAATTTTTTTTTTAATTTACGTTATTACATCTAATATAGAAAAGATTTTCAGTCCGTTAAATTTAATACTAATAATTCTTAAATAAGTTTTTTTTTCTAGGTCAAAGTTAAGAGAGATTATTTGTGTGGGGAGGATTGATTATTGAAAAATAAATAATATATTGTGGAGAAAGAATAATCTATTGGAAGAAATCTTCCTTAATTATGAAATTTTATTTTAATAGAACCAGTGCGATATTGTGTTGGTGCATGTAATCACGGGTAAAGACATAATAGATCACGTACATGTGATTTCCGCTTTGCCAGTTTCAGAAAAAGCACACACCAGCTACCTGTAACATATGGTGATAAATATTTTGATTGGTTTCGTTTATTCACAAACCACCTGGCAAATTTTTTAAAAAAAAACAATTAAATCAACTATTAAAACTTCTCATTTGCCTACCAAATTTGATCAATAATTAAAATTTCTCTTTATTATAATTTATTCTCTAATAATTAACGATTATGATATATGTTATTATTGAATGCTTCATAATTTAATTTATATAAAAAATGTCAAATGCGGGGATAACCAATCAAATATACAATTCAGTGGGCCAACGTCAATCTTTAACACAAAAATATTTTTATTATCTTTTTTAAAAAGTAGGAGAAGAAACAATAGATGATTTTTCAACTTATTGTCCTCCACATCTGGAGATTGGACAATTTTTTTTCTCAATGCTTACAGCTGTCCAAAAACTTTTTTTATTGTAATATATTGGTGTTACTCGTGTATTATGTGTATTATGTGTATTATACTTTATTATTATACTTTTAATGCTTTTATGTGTAAATTTTTAATTTTAAACTTAATAATGAAATAATAAATGATTTGCTTTAAAGTAACTTAATTTATAATTCAATGCATTATTCTAATATAATCGTTTCTGTGTGACGCTATTCGTTGAAAAATCCAATCATGTACGTTTCGCTGATATTCTTTCACAGTAAAAAAAAAAAAAAATCCCTATTGTTATTCGAATTACTGCTATAAAACAATAGTCGAAACAAAATAACATAATAACATAATACTATCACTTTTTTTATTTTTAATAAATTTAAATGTCAAAAATTACAATAACTTCCGGTACAATGATTATAGTTAATTATAGTGAGATGAAAACCAATTGTCCAACTACTTGGGAAAATAAACCATGTTCATTAACTACAAATCAATTAATTAATTACTTATAACCCAGAAATTATCTTCTTTTCCCGTTTCTTTTATTAATTAAAAATGTTATCTTTGACTAGTCAACCATTCTTCCGGATTTTTCAATTCATAAACAATTATCAATTTCTTTAAATTATTTTATTATATAGCACCAAATTGTGTTCATTTTCAAAAAAAAAATTTAAACAATCTAAACAATGATATCTTAAAAATGTTCTATATCATCCGCATACATACATACATACATTTACATTCTTATGCTATTCCGCCTTACATCCTTACTTACATACACCTTTCACACCATCAATTTATGTCTTTTTTTTTCTCGCCGTTTGACGCAAATTGTTAGAATTGTTCAAACGGGAAGATCTGGATGCACAACATGTCTTCTTCTTCTTTACAAAAAATCAAAAATTTTTTTGCTTTATATTGATGCTGCTTTATGCATTATTCATCTTTATATTTCCTTACCAAGTGATTCTTTCTCCTCTGTCTCTCCTACTATCAATAAACCTTTATTCATCATTTTCTCCACATCTTATTGATATTTTAATTGATATCTGATATTTTATTGATTTATATCTTCACTATTATAAAAAAAAAAATTATAATATAAATTAATATTTTGTTATGATTCATTGTTGTTTAATTTAAAAAAAAAAATCTTTCCTATTTGATTGATTATTAAAAAGTATTTTAAAAAATTAATAAAAAAAGGTGACAAGGTTTATTTTCTTTCCAAACCGAAAAGAGAAAGAAGAAAGAATCACTATTATTAAAAATAGAAAAAAATAATTCCACAATTTCCCGTCAAATATTAAAAGCCACGAAAATTTTTTTTTTTTAAAAAAAGATATAATAAAGACTATCATTGCTTCAGCGTAATAGTTATCCTGGAGAGGATAAAAATGATCAATTTTCCCATTTTTTGAAAAAATTTTTTCTCTTTTTTTACACAACGGTTAAATAAAAGTTTAGTTCGCACGAGAATTCATACAACCGATTCTTTCTTCCTTTCTTCCTTTTCGCTAATTCTTCTAAGAACCCATTAATTCCGTTTCCCCTTTTCTTTCCACGACTACCATCCATCTATACATAACTACATTATTATCATTATGGGTTCTATGAAGTCTCAATCTCTACGGTATGAAGTTCTCGTGTGTCCTCAAAAGGAACATACATTAGTGCAAACGAAGGAAGAAATGGCCTCCTCCAACTCGGTTCAACCATTCTTGACTCAAACTCAAGTCCGAAGGTTTACAATTGATGAAAATATGCAACAATACTGGATCCCGGATGGATACCATCCCGTTCTAGTTCCTCGTCCTTTTATACAATATAGTATAGCTGCAAATTCTCAACAAACAGCAGTTTCTGCTGGTAATGAATTTAATAATATTATTTGTCCATTAAGACAAACAATCTCTTCTATCAATACATTCGGTGGTAATGTAACACATCGAACGAAACGACGTCGTTTATTGGGTTCCCAACAAAATCAAATTATGGCCTCTTCTCCTTCTAAAGTTTCATTAATAACTTTTTATGCTGCCTCCCTGTACTATAAACAAAAATTAAAAGAATTAATAACTAGTGGTGTCATTTCAAATCCACCATCAGAACCACCATCAAAAATTATTGGTAAAATGTGGTACGAAGAACCAGAAAGCACAAGAAAATATTACGAAAGACTTGTCATAAGGTTAAAGACTTTAAAATGTGAAAATGATAATAATAAAAAATTAGGAAGAAGACCACCAATATATAAACATCAATTCAATCCCAATTCTCGATACGAATCACGTTTTGCTCAAGCTAGATCTCAAAGAAAACAATACCATCGTTCAAATTTACCTCATGAACATCCAATAAAAAGACCTTCTGGAGCATTAGATATTTCAAATAAATACTACAATGAAAGTAATGTCTATACAACTTCCTCTGAAGACTTTACTAAATTTAACGTACCGGTTACTTCATACCGGAGATCAAACAACAAGAATGTTAGTAACACTGAAGGAGGCAATTCGTCTTCCGTGGAGCATCAATTTTCGATGATGAACGCTGATGATCTGTGTAGGGAATCATTTATTATTTCTTCCTCGCCGAAACTGTCCGCAAACCGAATTAATAATGACAATGTAAATGACGCCCATAACGCGGATTGGATGACACGTTCCGACGAAGAAGATTTATGTGATACCGATGATACCAACTATTAACAACGTTTATGATTCTATTTACGCGCTAAATCGGAATTAATCTTTAACTTCCTCGCCAAAACGAAATACGAAATATATATTTGTACGTCAAAAACAACGAACAACGAAACATTAGTTCGCCATTACTTCGACATTTAGTTTTTTTTTTTCCTCCTCTATTTAAATTCGGAATCCTTTTTATTTCTTTTACAAAGAAGAAATAAAAAACTTGCGCCGAAACAAGGGAGTATATTGAACAAATTATTAAACTCAATAACTTTCTACTTTTGTCGCTTTAGTGCCGTTTTTCTAAAAAAAAAAACCTACCTATCCTCTTATATTATTTCTCGAATCTCGAGTTTTATATATATATATATATAAATCTTCTTTGTATATTTTATCTTTTTTTTCGTATATTTTTATTTATTTTTTTTACGTATCCGTAAAAAAAAAGTTATAAAATGTGTATACACTGTACATACATATAGCTTCTATTTTATCTCTAAATACCAAATTTATTTTTTATAAACCTCGCTTTTCTTTACAAATTTTACTTTTTTTAAAAAAAAAAAAAAAAAAAATCAAAAAAAAAAATCATGAAAAATTCTCCCTGTGGGAGGGGGGAAAAGAAAAAAAATAAAAGAGAAGACGGGAGAGTAATAATCCAAAAAAATATATACACCATTACTAAAAAAAATTAAACACCAAATAACGTTTTTTTAAAAAAAAAAATAATACATCACCAGTCACCTTCAAAAAAAGCTTAAATTTTAAATTTTAACCCTTTTCTTGTATAATATATAAATTTATTTTTCCAACACTATATATATAAAGTCTTGTCAAATAGTTTTTTTTCATTTTTTATTTTCTCTGAATTTATTTCCTTTTTTCTTTGTTAAAAATAAAATAAAAAAAAACTTTAAATCCAAAAAATTTATCAAATGTTAAAAGAATTAGTAAAAATTAAATTTCAGGTAAAGACTATATTTTATTTCACGTGATAAATTTTGCACGTTATAACCATGTGGCAATACACAAGACGCCATTATTCTAACCATAAAAAGGTTAATAAATACTTGGTACTCTGAGTGACCCAATACAAAAAAAAAAGTAACATCGAATTTGTTTCATTAAAGCCTGATCAAGGTACTTGCATGATTACATATTCATTTTGGCTGAGGGGTACATCTAAAAAAAAGCATAGCAAACGTAACGCAAGTGTGAATTTTTTGAATGAAATTACTTTTTTATTATTTTAATAATGAAAAATAACCTCGAAAAAGAAAGAAAGAAATAGAAAAAAATTTTTTTCCCAAGTAAAATAAAATTTCCAGAATTACATATTAAAAAAAAAAAATAAAGAAATTTGAGTTTTCTCTAAAGCAATAATTACAATTTTTAAATTCTATCATGAAATAATTAACTCAAAATTATGTTAGATAATATACAATATAAATGTCAAAATAATGCAATATAATAAAATGAATGATTGTGAAAATGCAATAAATGTTCTAAATACTAAATATATGGAATATAATATATATAATATATATGGAATAAATGATAATGATACAAAATATATATAAAAATTTCTTCCTTTTCATCGTGAATGAATTTTAGAATTTATTTGATTTAAAAAGCTTCTTGGCCTTTGCGATCATGCCATCGTCCAAAGAGTCATCCGATTCGTCAGAGGATTGGGAGGAGGAAGAGGAGGAGGAAGAAGAGGAACTTTGATTCTTGGTTCCTTGTTTTTCATCTTTATCGTGAATTTTTTGTAACATTTCCATAAGTTCCTCTTCAGAAAATTCACTTCCAAACATATCAGAGAATGAATCGGGGGCAAAGAAATCATCCCCATAAGAATCATCGGAAAAGAAATCATTCTTTGAATCTTCGTTTTGAACGTGGAGTGTTTTAAGACTCTCGAAGACGACGGTTTTGTTATCAGAAGACATTTTTGTTATTATTAAAGATTTATGTATATTGTTTGTTGATAATTTTAGCGAATAAGTAAGATAAAATTTTTTTTTTTTTTATAAAAAATTTTATCAGAAATGTATTATGATGAAGGATTTGATGCTGCCTATTTGTACTTGTGAGCATTCTATGATCAAACTTGTGACATGCGTATTCATTCCTTGTTAATATTTCTGTGTATCGTTTAAGTTACAATGGCAAGTTGTTCGACCAATTTGGGACGTCTTTGTTAAACAACCTTAAGCCAATTAAAAATTGCGTAAATATTTTTAAATTGATATTTGATGATCTTTTTTACATTTTTGGGTAAAGATAATACACATACCATCCTCGACATTTATTCTTGTTTGTGATAATCATTCTTTTGATCGAAAAAAAAATTCTTTTAATCAATAAAGAATAAGAAATTTCAAGAAAGAAAAAAAAACAATGAAGAAAGAAAAAAAGAACGAATAAAAATTAGTAAAAATTCTATTATTGCTAGTGCAAAATTAAAAACTTTAACTATTTACTCGTGGAAGTAATTTACGATAAGTTAACTTTAAAATATTATAAACAAACCATCAGATTTTCTACCACACTAAACTTAATTTGAAACATAACAGATAAAAAATTATTTCTCGTATTCTTTTTTCCATGAAAAATGTTTATGCAAGATTTTTTATTACAATTACTATTTTTGGTGTAAACAAAAAACGTTTGATGATGTATAAGCAAAGATGTACTGTTTAAAATTCTTAAACTTTTTTCATGTATATTAAGTTTTAAGCTCACATACAGTACATTAATAAAAACATTAATAGAATTGAACACAAAATCTTCGTCCTTCAAAAGTAATACGGTATTGTTTGTAACAGAATTTCACACTTACACCTATCATTTTTCTTCCCTTTGTTCTTTGTTTTTCCTTTTTTTTTCGTTGTCTGTAAATAAGAACTTTAGAAGGTTATATGATCTTCGGTGATCATCTTTAATTGTTTAAATGAACTGGTTGTTCTCCATTTATTTTCTTTGTACTTAATTCACTGTGTTGCTAATATCCAAATGTTAACGTTTTACCATTATTTGGTTAACTATGATATCACTAAATATGTAAAAATACATACGAACTTTACAATTAAGATTTTAAATTCATTAATAAATATAAATTGAATACAACTTTAACAATTCAAATCACGTGTTTAATCTAACTATTTATAGGAATTGAGAACATTGACAATATTAACAATATTAACAAACAATATTAATTTTTTTTTGTAAATAATTTTTTTTTATCGTAGTATTTTATCCTAATTTCAGATCGATTTTGTATTACATAGAGTGATTTTCTACTATTACGCTTCTAGTATGACATGCCACTGACAGATATCATTTGAAATTCTCGTTCCAGGCTTTATGTTGGAAGTTAAATCATCTTTCTGGCTTCCGATATTCATAGAGCTATTGCTGTTCGAAGACAATGTATTAATTGACTTGCAAAATTGCAATAATAATGGTGATTTTAAAAACGTGATTTCAGTAAACACCACATATATTGTAAATGAATATATATATTTACACTCCCCTAGAAAAAGTATTTGTGAAATGACAAAATTCGAAAATAATTGCTAAAATTAAAATGGTAATTGTGAGACAATGAGTGATCTAAAACGTACAAACTTTTTTTTATTAGATTCCCCTAAACTAAGGCTATCATATAATATTTTTATGATAAAATTAAACATCTATACATGGAGATATTACGCTTCAAATGAAATTGACAAAAAATAATAAATTTATTCTTAGATCGTTACCTATACCGCATTTGATGGATCTTAAAGATAGATACCAACTAGCTTATATGAAATTGTAGACAGAAATAATATCTACAACTTTAATTATTGATGTTTTTCTCGGTACCTAATAAAAATTTTGAATTCAATTAGACATGAATAAATTTATTTATTTATTTATTTATTTTAGCAGACTGGTGTGATCTCATACAGTTTCCTATAAGTATTACAACAAATACAGTGAAATTGTATTAGCTAATCTAATGATACCACTTAATCTACCACTGTGTAAAATTAGATTTTACAATTAGTAAGTTTCAACTGCTACGGCCCCACTAATATCTATTCTTAATAAATTGAAAATAAACTTGTAATTGAGGTATCTATCTGTAATAAGTAATCTATTGTTATATTTAGAATATGGTCTTTGGATTTTTCTATTTGATTTTTTTGTTTTTTATTTTTTTTTCTTATTTTTTGTTTTTATATTTGGAAATTCATTAAGTTTCCTTTTTATTTCTTTTTGCTCCTTTGTTTTTTGAATTTGACTATTTCTTTCTGACTATAATTCATAGAGTTTCTTCATTGTAATCTGGTATATTTCAAGAACTTTTTCTTTAGTTGTTTTTCTATCTGATTTTGTTACTGCTGCTATTTGGTCAATTAATAGTTTAGATATAAGTCCTCTTATTATATCACTGAAGTTGAATTTTGAATCTCTTGCTATTTTCCATATATTTATTCTGTTTGAATCAAAGGAATATAATCTGTTTGTTATTATTTTTTCCTTATAAATTTTCTAATTTTATCATAATTGATATTTAGCTTTTTTATGTGGTTTCTAATTGTTTTGATTCATATCTGTTTGAAGTTTTCTTTGTTAACTTGACATGTAAAGATGTGGAGTATTGATTCTATTTGTATTTTATATCTTGGACAATTTGGATTTTGATATATTTCTTTTTTGAAATTATTTAGTCTTAAGTATATTGGTAGCTCATCGCATATTATTTTTATTCTGAACATTCTTAAATTTTGATCTATATTTGATATTTCTCCATTTGTCAGTTTTGAGTGAATTAAGTTTCTTTTATTGTATTCCAATTTATTATTTTTTTTATATTTCTATTGAAGAATTGAATAAATTTAAGTTGTGTTTTTTAGTCGATTATATTTTGAATGTTAGTTATACCTTTGGTTAATTCTTATATTGAATTGTCTAAGAATTTGTTTCCTTTTTTTAGTTAATATTTTTTTACAAATTTATATTCATAGTTAAGGTCTACAATTGTTTTACTTATTGTTCCTTTTTATACTAATTTATATACTTTATTATTTAGAAGTATTCCTGTATGCACTTTTATTTTCATTAATTTTAGGTTAATGTTTTTTTCTATTATTATTTTTTTTTATTATTAATAGTAGATTTGGATTTTTATAAATTTTTCAATATTTTCTTTATTTGAGATGAATAAAATTAGTTATTGAATCTATTGAACTTTTTGAGTTTGTGAAGATTCCTATATTTGAGTTATTTGAAATTATTGCTATGGTTAATGTAATTACTATTAATTCTACTCTTGTTAATAATAGTGGACCTATTGTTTTCCTATTTAATTCTTTGAATATTTCATTTGTAACTTGGTTTATTAAGACTATTCCATATCCTATCTGTATTTGTTGTTTCGTTAGAGTTTTGTTTTTATAGATTTTTTTCATTGATTCATTAGTATATATTATATAATCTTTTATGTTTTGATTATTAAAGTTGTTATATATGTGAAATAGTTCTTATTTTTTTTGTTCTATTAGAGTAAATAAAAAGTTAAAGTTTCTGTCATTATTTGATTTTTCTTGATAGTTGATTTTGTTTTTCATTTTTTTGTATATTGCTTTATTAATTAAGTTAGGAGAATAAAAAAGATATCTTTCTTTTGATAATTTTTTCCTTGATTTCTTATTTCTAGAATTTATTTTTGTGATATAAAAAGAATATAAGGCTATTGCCATTTTTTATAACAAATGTCATGT